>LMYD01000027.1:0-186893 GCA_001630595.1 Pseudogymnoascus sp. BL308 | reverse complement strand
GAGGCCTGTGGTTGTGGAGGGCTGTTGGGTAGGCGGGTGGGGAGGTGGCGGAGGGAGGGGAGAAAGTTGTTGATGTGGAGAGAATGGAGGATGCGCGGCCAGGGCGGTTGAAGTGCATGTAAGTGGAGGATGAAGAGCGAGAGTTGTAGGGCGCTTGAGTAGGCTGAGATGGTGCGGAGGGGCGCTGGGTGGCTGCGATGACAGAGTTCATGCGGAGAGGGTTTTGAGGGCCTGCTGGGGCCTGTGGTGCTGTGGGTGCCTGCGTGGGCAACGGGGTGATAGCACGCATGCCAACAGGCGCAGCGGCTAGAGTCAGCGGTTCTGGAGACCCGACTAAACTGGATCTGCCCGATGATATGCTCGAAAACTTTGTGTAGGCGCTGGCTGGTGGGCTAGCACTGCGGTTAACACCGTCTAGAGCAATATTCTGATCGTTCCAGGATTCATAAACTGGCTCGGCTTTGTAGTTCGAGTATGGCGCAGGAATAGGCTCGGATTTATACGAGTAGGCGCCTCCCGTAGGAGGGCTAATGCCGCTTGAGCCATGGCGGGGGTCGTAATGGGTATTTAGCTTGGGGGAATTGCGAACACGGCGGCATTTGAAAATATATATTAGCACGGCGGAAGCAATGATGATGGCGACAAGCACACATCCAACTGCAATGCCAGCCTTGGCGCCAGTGCTAAGGCCACCCCCCGAAGAAGTGGGAGAGTCTTCGGCGGGGTTGAAGGGGGTCGAGGTGATGTTGACAGGGAAGACGGAGAAGACGGATCCGTCGAGGTTTATGAGCGATGATGGTGATGGGCGATTGTTGCACCCGGCTTCGAGGGCAGTGAGGACTAATATTGTCAGTTTTGCAAAATGGAGCCGATTTTGAATGAGCTACTGACAGTTTGTCACATAAATGTTGCCTTCCATATGCTTCATGCATGTGTGGCAGACCGGCTTCAACTCTGAAAAGCCTGGATCGTCTGCAGTGCAGTAATCGAAGATATCTCCTGCCTTCACACTTTCATTCCCTGCACTGAGTGATTTGGAAAGCGGGTTACACGTTGTATCGACCATGCAAGGGCCGCCAAATGCCTCGGCGTTGTCGGTTCCAAAAAAGCACCCTGCCCCAAAATTAGCAAACGAGAGTCATAGGTGACATTCCTGTACTCACAGTCGGAGGCATATCTCAAATTGTAGATGAACCACATTTGGTCATTATTAGCATCGGTGCCAAAGCTGCTGGCTTGCAGGCAGTCCAGGCACTCCTCGAACTGCAGTCCTTTCTTAGAAGTGTAGTCATCATCGTTGCATACGATATCTCCCTCGTGTGTCCCTGAAAGCGACTGATCTGTTGTGGAGCCGCCACTGACACACACAGTGGTGCAAGGCGAGTTGGGCGTGACCCGTAGGGCAGATGCAATGGTAGCTGTGAAGAGAAGAAGTATGAATCCGACCCGAAAGAATGGCAAAGCCATCTCAGCAAAGAGATAGGGAGAGGTTCATATGAGGCTCCAAGTAAAGCAATTCGTCAAAGGGAAACTGCGGCCAATATAGCGGAAGGTAGGAATCGATGCCGGCGTCGTCGTGGTGAGAGGAGATGAGAAAAGAAGGAATAGGAGAGAGAAAGAAAGCTAAGTTCCTTCAATGCAAGTCCCAACACCAGTGATCCTTCACGGCTCTCGAATAAAGGGAACCTCAATGCCTGATAGCCATCAAGTATGCAAAAGAAACAAAGCCAAAGGAAACAGCAGAGCTACAGACTATATCTTAGCTCACGCACCTACCACGCTGCCCCAGGGCTACCCGCAGGCCCACGAGCAACATCCACACCACCTACCTTATGTGAGGGTTCCCGTCAGGGTCTCCCATTGGCACGCCGTCGTCCAGCAAGGCGTCTTTGTGCTGGCTATGGAGACAGTTGGTCTAGTCCCCGTCGAAGGCTGGAGAGGAAGCCATTTATCCCTCATTGTTGTTTCGTGGGATACGCCACCTCCAATAGCGGACGCTGTATGCACTGGCCTGGATATAGGCGCCGTGGGCCGCAGATGTAGCGCCCTAGCGTGCTACGCGGTCAGCGATAGGCCTCCTCCTGTCATATTGAGGCGGAGGTGATGAAGTTGTAAGCTGCAGCATAGCTCTTCGCCGTTTGCGAGGGAGGATGCATATAAAGTACGCATTCTGATGCTCTCTTTCAATACGCCTTTCAATACGCCTTTCAATAAATCATAACTTCACAATTGTCTCATTCCTCATTTTCGTGTTCTTTGTTCCTTCCAAACGGAAAGTTTGACGTACATACTGTATCCATCCCACCCGCACTAGATAAGCAGCTGCCCGCCCACGATCCTAAGCGAAGCCACTCACTTTCCATCATAAGCGCTCAACCCAGCTCCATGGTCATCTACACGCTCTCATTCGTCCACCACCGTCAACCTGTAAACGCTCTTCAGCGGAGACAATTCTCCAATATCAAATCAGGATTCACGTGAATGAGGGGATGTCGTACATGGCAAGCCCTGGACCTACCAACTCCCAGGATCAACATTGCCAATGAACGACGAACTCCACCTGGAATTATCGCTGGGCTAAGGGCGCTTACGAGAGCCCCTTCGTGAAATTGGTATTTGCCCAGCGCCTAGTGGCTGCCACATTACTGAGGTTGTTGGGTTTCTCGTGGGTTAAGCGCGGCGGAAGGAATGGAATAAGTGTTCTGTTGGTCCTCCTATTTGCCGCGGGTATTCTCGTCACGGATGGTACTGCCAGCAAAACAACAGGTATTTTGAATTCACTTTCTTACGCATTGTTGGTTTTACCATTTGTAGGCTTGTTGGTATGCCACGTTTTGGTCTTGTTGGTTTTGCCACGTTGCTCGTGTTGTTGGTGGTATTCATTGACTTCCTATTATAGACCAGGGAAAAGCGGTGATCACTGAAGTCAATGAGAGATCATCGACTTCACATTACTGGCTATGAAACCCTTGGTCGCTGAAGTCAATGAGAACTCTCGATGGATACTAATGGCATAGCATTTACTGAAGTCATGAAAGCTTCATTGACTCACATTACTGGCTCACCAGGGAACCGGTGATCACTGAAGCCAACGAAGACTACGTCAACTTCAAACTACAGACCAAGAAAAGCCATGGTCACTGAAGTCAATGAGAACTTTGATGGATAATAATGGCACAGCGTTTACTACCGAGGATTCTTCCGAGCCTGACTGGTTGCATCCTCCACACCCATTACTCCTTCATGAAACAAATAATAATATGACCCCTGGTCCCCAAAAACACCCCGGCCTCCAGCAGGCAAAAGCAGGCAAGCCATTTCCATATCCAACATAATAAACCCTCTTCTCTCTCGACCCCTCCTACTGCCTCGCTCTCGGCGGCGGCGGAGGCATCGTCGGCGAAACCGTGAACCCCCTCGTCGCCGCCTCCAACGCCCATTCCTGGTGCAACCTCTGGTCCTCCTGCTCCTTATCGATAGGCGTCCCCGCGGTCCTAACCTTCTCCATCTCATAGCCGTGCTGCTGCGGCCACTCCCATTGCTGCGGCGCGATCGCGTCCCTCGCACTGATGGGGCTGTTATACTGACTCGAGTACGGCGAGAAGCCGTTCTTGTCATTCAGATACGCGTTGGCGGACATGGGGCTCTCCTCCCGCACCTCACTCATGTTCGACTCCCACTTCGTGGTCAAGCGGGGCGCGGGCAACACACGATTCGTCGAGCCGAAGCCGGTGTATTCCTCTGCGCGGCGCTGGCGTTCGGCGATTCTAGCACGGCGGCGACGCTTGCCGCAGCATACGATCGTGGTGCCGATCACAGCGAGCAAGACACAAATCCCGGCGATGGCGATGCCGATGCGGGTTCCGAGGGACATAATGGGAGAGTTAGACGAGGGTTCAGAGTTGGCAGAGCTCGCACCGTCCTTGAGGACGGTGACGTAGTCTGCGCCAAAGAGGGGTTTGTCGAGGGGGATTGGAGCGCTATTTTGGACTTCACAGCCTCCTATGATTGTCGTGAAGTCTAATGCGTGGTTAGTACTGTATCTCTATCGTCACTAAGGTCAGGCTTACAATTTGCTAGGTATGTTTGGTCGCCTTGTTGGATACATTTGGCGCATCTCCCCACCGCGGCATCCGTCGTCGGTGGCATGGTCGGACAGTAATCGTATGTGGAAATATTGGGAGACAGGCCATTGTACTGGAGACCACCCTGGAAAGGCTCACATGCGCGGCTTGTGAGGCACGGCTAACAACGATAAGTATATGCAGCGTGATATTGGAGGTCCGGCAAGAGGGCTCACTGTATTCTGCACACTCGAATTGCCCGGAAAGCCCCACATACAGCTACTCATTGCATACCGAAGGTTATCTTCGCAATCACGAGTCAGCACCGACACCTCCGCGCGAGGAAGTGATAGAAAGAACTTACAGAGCAGCCATTTCAGGTCTGTATCCCCCGTTTTGGAATCTATCGCCCCGCTTTTGATTTGGCACGATATGCATTTCTCGAATACCTGGCCTTTGTTTGTGTGCAAATCTGCGCTGGTGCAGAGGATATCAGAGCCCGTCGTCAACGAAACATCTCCGCATAACGACGCACAGGGTGACGATGGAACTGCGCGTATCGCAGCGCTCTGTCCAACAAACCCAGCTGCCACTATCGCCGTCGACGGAATTAAAAGACGCATGGCTAAAATATCAAATGGGTATCTCGCAAATGGTAACGAGGGTATCAGTGGTATGGAGTGGTATGAGGTGCTGGTCCAATAACGAGCGGGACTGGTAGCTCAACGTCTATCTTGACCAGCAAGAGATGGGACAAAATGCCATACCTTGAGCATCAAGAACGCAAGACAGACAATATGAAGACAGAGGAAGTTCTATATACCCCCCTCCCATCACCACCTACCTGACTGGGCCTTGGGACCCCCCAAAGCCACTCATCCGTATCTCGCACAAGTGCAACACCAACCGTAGCGTAAACAGGAACCCTCCCACAAGATTCGGCCAATATCTCATATCCACCATACCGGCACCCCGCGAAAACCAACGCGCATTGGCCAGTCCCGTCGCCCATCACACTCCTTTCTCATGCAGGGGACAATCGGTGCAACTTGCCCGATCGCAATCCCAGCGCGCGATTGGCTTGGCCAGAAGCTTGGCGGCCTCGATCACCATCAACCACGGGCATTCACACAAAAATGTGATAGTGACGAGCGACGGCGGCCCCAATGAGACCCATGAGGCGCACAAAAGCGACGGGACGAGGCACAGTGCCGTTGTTTAGTGGGCGGCCTTGCGATTGGGCCTGGATGTGTGTCTATGGCCCCCAACCGCCGGGGCTGACGCTACTTCTCACCTGCTCCGACAGTGGCTGCGACACGCTCGATTGAGAATGTCGGTGAATGCGACTCCCGTGGACACAGTTCAGAGCACACAGGTCCTTTTGGGTAAATTGCCGCCGGTGTGAGACCTGGCGCTGTGCAACAGGGTGAATCAGGGTAAGATGTGCGCGTTGTGCCCTGTGTGGAAATGCGAAGTTAGGTGACATAGCCGCTAAGACTGACCCGTAAATGTAGGGACCCCAAATGTGTTGTACGTACCTCATAGATCCAACCCTTTACTCGCAATCCACCTACCTTTCACACTGTATATACGATTACCAACGATACCCCGGCAACTGGACTAAAGGGCTTTGCGATGAGTACCGACTAAGGAGTAGCTTGTATAGTTTATCGTTGGCGTGGGCCTTGGAGAGTTGGAGATGGCGGCCATCAACTTCCATGCCTCGCGGACGTTATGGGCCATTGCGCTGACGGTGTTGTTGCTGATATGGACCGTCAAGCTTCTGCAAGCACCCGCAGTAAGCCTTGTATGAGCACTTGTCTAGGCATTCCGCAGAAGGCGAAAGCTAATGATTAAGCAGTCACAACCTGCGACTCCAATACCAGCAGTAGCAAAAGAGGCCCCGATAGCCAACCCCCCGATACCCCAACCGCCATTGCCCTCGGAGGCGACCAACATCCAGGGGGGAGGGGCGCATATCGCAGCGCCAAACTCCGACAAGGAAGCTGCCGTTGAAAAGTCGGCGAAAGTAAAAGAAGCTGCAGCTGCTTCCACGAAAGCTGCGACACCACAACCTACGGGCGCGAAAGCTCCATCAGCCCCTCCCCCTCCCACCGATAGACCCTTGGTCTTATACGCCTACAGCGAAACCGAGAACGCTCGCACAAACCTAATCTTCTTCCTGGCGCATGGCCTCCATCAGTCCGCCGACTTCGTGTTTGTCATGAACGGCGAGTCCAGCGCTACTGCTCTCATCCCCAATAAGTCGAATATCCGAATCGTGCAGCGCGAAAATGATTGCTACGACCTTGGCGCTCACGCGGAGGTTCTCACAAAGGACGACTTCTACAAATCATATCAGAGGTATATCCTCATGAATGCTAGTATTCGTGGTCCATTTCTGCCAGCGTGGGCGACGGGATGCTGGAGCGACATGTATCTGGGGAAGATTACAGATAAAGTCAAGGTTCGTCAACGGCTATCTACATTTATCCCTTGTCTCAATATCTAGAACTGGGTTCTGGGCAGCATATGCAGCTACACGTTCTTACCTAACGAGAGAGTACCACTAACACTATCCAGCTCGTCGGTATGACAGGCAACTGCCAGCCCATCTTCCACGTCCAATCCATGATCTGGGCCACCGACCGCACGGGCATCGAGCTCCTCCTGCACCCTCCCGCCGACCCCAAGCTCCCCGCCGACAAACAAGAAGTCGGCATCAACTCGTGCTTCCATACCTGGGACACGGCCGTCCACGCCGAGGTCTACGCCACCCAGATCATCCTGTCGGCGGGCTATGAGGCGTCAGTCATGATGTCCGCCTTCCACGCCAAGAAGACGTTCGTCCAGGAGTGCGATAAGGGTGGGAACGGCGACGCGCTGTGGAATGGAAAGTACTACGGCACGAATGTGCATCCGTACGAGACGGTGTTTATGAAGTCGAATCGCGATATCGATCCCATCCTCATGACGCGCTTGACGGAGTGGACGGATGGGGGTGGGTATAGTAGCTATGACCACTGTTGAGGAGTGGTTGTATGATGTATGTATATATATAATAGGATCTGGATCGGATTTGGGACAAGGATGGCATTATGAATGGCCAGGTGGCCTCGTTTGTATGATTTTATGGTGGCAGCAACGCTCGTCACATTTTAAGGGGGAAAAAGCGGCGCTTACAAAGTGGAGGAGAGCGAATAAGGGATTGCTAGTCGATCTATGTTTCTAGGGAGTAGGCCAAATCAGGCATACTCATGTACCACAGCAGTTTTCATTTCGATGACAGGAGATGGTAGTGAAGTCAATAAAGTTTCAGACAATCTTGGATAACGCTTGGGGGGCAGTTGTACAGTGGAGGATGAACCTTGATATCAAGGAAGAGCGCTAGCTGGATCATGAGAGGTAGCATCAACAATATGAATTGTATGTACAGCTACATCTAATGATAATACCACTCCCAAATTCAGTACCGAACGCCAAACACTATGCCCCCTACTTCCTCGCAAACTTCGCCTTCGGGAACTCCAACGGCAACCGCAACCTAGCAAACTTGTGCTGCATAGCAGCCGCCTTGTCCAACCCCAGCCTCTTCTTCTCCCCCTCATTCGCCGCCATGATCCTCGCACCAATCTCGGAAAAGTACGTCTGCATCTGCCTCGTCTCCAACTTCAGGTCCTCGCGCAGGTCGTACACATCGACCTCGAAGTTGTCCACGATCAGCGCCAAGGCGCACACATTGGTAATGAGCAGATCCATCTGGAACTTGGACATCATGCCGTGGTCCGAGAACTTGCGCTGGATGTTGCCTGCCACCGCTTCCGGGATACCCGGCATGGCTTTGCGCAGCTCGTCCTTCTTCGGGAGCGCGCGCACGCCGCGACGCGGGACGGTCGCACCGTAGAACTCGAGGATGGCGAGGAGGTAGCGCAGGACCTTGAGCTTTTGAACGCTCGAGGAGGCGAGTTGGATGCGGTCGGAGACGAATTTGGAGCTGGTGATGATTTGCTCCTTGGCCTTGACGGCGTCCTGCCATTCCTTCACGGGGATCACCTTCATGATCTCGGCGCCGACGAGTTCATCGATGGTGTATACATCCTTCGGGTTCTCGGCGTCCAGGTTTGCGCGCGGTCTAGGTTTCGACTCGTCAACCACCGTCTGGAGTTGTTCTGTTGTAGCCATTCCTGCTGTGACCTCAGCCATGTTGCGAAGCATAGCTGCCGTGACGGCATCATGCTTGACTGGCTCGGTATTGGCCAGCTCAGCAGCAGTTCTGGGTTTGGAGATGGCATTCTCCGTAAGGGATGCAATAGCCTTCTTCGACTTCTTCGTTCCGAATGTCTGGCCGAGGTCGTTTCGCAAGTCTCTCATATTCTGTTCTTGTGAGTATTTCCATAGCGTAGTATCATAAAATAACATACCTTGTAATCCCCCTTCTCTGCGAATGCCTCTGGTGCGGCCTTCTGTGCTCTTACAATCCCTCTTACGGTCATTTTCCTCGATTCGATAACCTGCAGCCCACCCGTCGCTGGGTCATAGACACCGATGTAGTGTTTTAATAAGCTGTCTGATCCGCCCACCTCTTCCTCTCTGCCGACATAATCGATTGCCGGGTGTTCTGAAGACTCAATTAAGAGTTCATCGGTGGCTATCGACCCGCTCTGGCCTGGCCGTTGAGGGGCATTGCTGCGGCGCTTGGTGTATGGTTTGAGAGCCAACGACTTGTCGAATGCGAGGCCGGGAGTAGATGCTAAACATTGTAAGCATGGTTCAGTATAATGGTGGCATGAAAAGCAGGGCCAATTGTATAGCGACAAGAGAGAAAATAATCTTTACATACCTACGATAGGCGCCCAATCGTCGGTATTTTGGACGACGGTTACTGTGACATCGGCAGGAGTTTCTACAGCGACCTTTTTGCTCGACTTCTTTGAGCCATCTACATTTCTCTTGCGTTTCTTGGTAGGTTCCGACATGGTGCCTGTGTTGCGGAAATGTACTCAAGAACAGCCTCGTCGCTGCCTTTGCACAGCGATATGGGGTTCAACTTTTTTTTGTGCCAAGGGCGGTGAGCAAGCTTGGTTTGGCGGGCTTCCCCACACGATCAAAGACCCTCGGCCACACACAAAGTAGATTTACTGCTGAGAAGGAATTGAGCCAGAAATGCAACCAGAAATCAACTTTACGAACTTATTAAATGCGTATTTTAACTATATAGTTACAATTGATTTACTTCATCTGCTTCATTAAATTGATGGCCCAGAGATTATTATATCTTCGCAGTGTTTATGAAAGATCTCTGGTGACCGCATCATGACGTGTCACCCAACGACCGTATTTACAGCAGGTGTTCAAATACAATTATGTCACTTGCAATGGGATTCAGATTTTGAAGTAGAACTTCTTATTTCATTGTTGGTTTTGTAGCAGGTTTGAAGTTAATGGTTTCCAGCATCGTAATCGGCCGCCTTATATCCACCACTCAAGTATGCATAAACATCTGGCTTGTACTCGACAATGCTTGACCAGATCCATTCTTCCACCGGTCCTTCCACCACATGCTGATAGTACGCGTCATCAAGCTGTCTTGTCCTAGAACACGCCGGTCCCCAATTGCACAAATTGTCCAAACGGTTGTTGCCGGTATGCTGGAATAGGGTTTCGATGTCGATGCGGGAGATGGCGAAACTTTCAGATCATATTATCATCGTGGGCGAACTCGCTGATAGCTGAGTCTGAGATCGAGTAGGAGCGAATTGTTTACTTGCTGCAGAGGTTGTTAGAAGCTTGTCCATAGCTGTAATCACCGGGAAACTTACGATCTGGCACGAGTCTTGCGGCGCTTACGCTTCAAGCGCCGAGTGCGCTTTTTTCTCCACTTAGCTCTCACTACGAGGGGCTGTTAGCATTGTAAATGAAGCATTTGGAAGTTGTAAAACATACTCTTGTTAGACTTGTGCTGGTGAAGTTGATGGTGAAGGAGAGAAGATGTTGTGGTAAGAAGCGAGGGTTGATAATTGAGTGTCTCGCTAGCGCCGAATTGACAAGCGATAGGTCTTGCCCTACGGTGTGGTTGGGTCACGTGGTGTTTGATGTCATTATGAGCTATTGGAGCTGTCAAACTCAATAGCGTCTATACGAAAAGTGGCGGACAACAGCCACTGTATCTACAGCTAACGCTTCTTGGTAACTGTAGGCTGCAATTGTCATCTTACAGTACATTTTTACGCAAGCGGTTTTACAGTTTCGGAGCTTGAATATATGGTTTTAAGATCACGTGATGCATCGATGTCATATCGATGTCATAATTCACTTATGACATCACTTAGTGTCTGTACAAGGAGTGGTAGACTATAGCAACTGTTGTTATAGATAGGCTTTTTAGTCACTATATACTACGATTTAACGTATTTTATTCCCTTCTCCATATAAGCTGCTAGAGTGATTATAATGAGGCACTTGACGTTCGATATCATTTTACTCGCGTAGTACTCTACAGTGCCTGTACCTGTAGTGGCCGTCGATAGCAACTGTGGCTATAGATAAGGCTTTCAGTTACTACATATACAACTTAGCATGTTCTGTTCTCTTCTTTATATAAGCTGCTAGAGTGATTATTATAAGGCACTTAACATTTAATATCACTTTGCTAGTGTAGTGCTCTATAGTGCCTATACCTATAGTAACTGCTAACAGCAACTATATATACAGATTAGACTCTAAGTAACTGTGTATATAGATTAGACTTCCAGTCACTATACGCTACAACTTGGCATATTCAATTCCCTTCTCATTATAAGCTGCGAGAGTAACTATTACAATGCACGTGACCTATGATATCACTGTACTAGCGTAGTGCTCGACAGAGTCTGTACCTGCAATAGCTGTGAATAGCAACTATATATACAAATCTAACTTCTAGTAACTGTATATTACAATCAAATTTCCAGTAACTGTACATTGCAATTTAAATTTCAGTAACTGTACATCACAATAATATTAATTATATATTTTCCCTGTGCAATCCCATTCAAACATTTTGGCCGTTAAAGTCTTAGTGGTTGTCAACTCGCTTGTCCCCACTTGATTTTAGCTTTCCCTAGCGTCGTTCATCTTGAGCTTGACGTTCGTAGCGTGTCCATGGTCCCTGACAATCATGGAAGTGACGACTTGCTACCGAGACCAGTCATTCTGAGTTTGTACCAATAAGGGAGTATTGAAGTGTTTCTCTGCTGGTTTTATGTGTTACATGTCATCATCCCTTCCATTTATGTTCTTTCCTTCTCTTTCTCGTAATCTACCCAGGTATTCCACTGCTGAACCACCAACGACCAACGCATACAACGCTGGTCAAGTTAAACCCCTTCCCATATATATGGCGTGACAATATTCGTTTTATACCCTTGTCCCATTTTCAGCTTCTTTGTATCTATCGCCATGGCAGTCAGCCTCGTGTTCCGTGCGGGAGCGAACGTCTCTGATAGCTCTGACCGGGGTGGGCGTTCTACTCCACTTGACATGTTCTCTGTCTGATATCTCTAGCAACCAATATACAGCTCTGTCCTGGCAAAGAATTGACCGTGGGCCGCGGAGCTCATTATCAGCCACCCTTCCATAACCTCGTCACTTCCGTTGACGGGCGCAGCTGCATGCACCTTGACTCAGGACTAGTCTCGAAGAACCACTTCCGCATTTACACCATTCAATATGAAGATGACGACGGGATGGAGCCAATGTTCTACTGTGAAGATTCAGGGTCTTCAAATGGGACCTACGTGAACAATTTTCTCATTGGGAGACACAAAAAGCCTGGCAATGCCTTCCTTCTCAGCGACGGCGATACAATCATGTTGAAGCCTAGCTTCAGCTTCGAATTCAACCAGCCTACGAAAATAAAGAGAGAAGAAATGGATATACTTCAGTTGGAAGAGACGGCGGTATGTTTTCACAGAGAGGTTGTGTTCGTCGTCTAATTTTATCAAAGTCATTCGTGAAGCGGTATTCCGTCACCGATCGGCTCCTTGGAAGTGGCCATTATGGCAAGGTATATCTGGCGACGGAAGTAGCAATGAGAAGACAGCTTGCATGCAAAGTAGTCAATCTCCGGGCGGCAGCAGCAGCTGTCTCAGATGACGGCCTGGCAGACGCCTTAGGGGAGCGGGCGATGGGAGGAAATCGTGGAAGGCTCATGCGCGAGGTAGAGATTCTCACCATGCTGAACCACGTATGTCAACTTCCGCCGGGTCTCGGGCAACGGCTAATAGTTGTAGCCGAACATTGTGAGCATGAAGAAAGCATTTCGCTCCGAGAATAATTTGTAGGTCCCCAAGACTTTTCGATACATCATAAGCTGATCATTAGGTATTTATTCATGGAACTTGCTCCGGGTGGAGATCTATTCTCGTTCGTATCGGCCAATGGCGGATGTCTCACGGACCTTGCTTCCCGAATCATTCTACGGCAAATTGCCGTTGCTGTACAGTATCTCCACTCGATTGGAATTGTACACCGTGATATCAAACCCGAGAATATCCTGATGATGAACACGGCACTTGGACATCGTGTTGCCTTGACCGACTTTGGCTCTGCGGCAAACTTGCGTGGAGCGAGCAGAATGGATTCTTTGGTCGGAACCCTCGACTATGTCGCACCGTATGTCTTCCTATATAAAACACGGCTTGATGCTAACACCATCCAGGGAAATTCATCGTACCGAGAGGTTATATGGAACATCATATACAAAAGCTGTAGACTTGTGGTCTCTCGGTATCGTGGCACTCTGCTTATTGACCGGGGATTCGCTTGCTTCCTACCAGGAGATGAAACATATCAGCCAGAAAGATATTGCGACGAGGCTTCGTCAACCTAGACCAGACCCCGAAAGCCAGAATCAGTTCAGTTATCTCACCAATCGAGCCAAGGACTTCTTGACAAGGCTCCTGGCGCTTGAACCCACCCATCGAATGACCGCAGACCAAGCGCTGGGGCATTGTTGGTTCACCCACCCTTCTGAAGTTGCCCGTGATCTTGATCATCTCTACACGCGATCTCTTCAGGGGTGGGTACCTCGCACGGTGGCCAACAACTCAATCGAGTCCATCCCTCGCTACGGAGAACCCAGGAGCACGATAAAGATAAAGACCCTACAAAGTCTGTCCCAAGCGGACTCTGACGATTCGCACCAAGCCTCCCAAAAGGAGCAGCGCCTCTCTAGGAAGGACCCCACAGCGTCAGTATATTTCAGCCTCGATAAGCACACTCGCAAGCATTCGAGTAGGCATGTTCGTACCAAAGTGTCAACACAGAGAAGCAAACAGCAGATCATCAATACCCTCAGGGAATCTGGGGAACTGTTCGTCAAAAACGGAGATGTCTCGACATATACATCTCCAAAGCGCAAGCGTTCCCGCACGGTACTTGGTGGGGTCCGAGACGTGCCGCCTACAGACCTGTTTGGGAGTGTGCCAGCTAGCGTCGATTCGCAGCAGTCTCGGTCTAAGAAGTCCAGCAAGCTCGGCCAGTGGCCAGGCGATGTAGTCATCCGATCTAGTCGTGTGGATTCAAGTCAGACCCAGCTTGAACAACCTAGCCTCCTTACCAGGGAGGCATTGAGCTTGCTTGGTTCCTCATTCGCCGATGAAGACAGGGCACGAAAACGTCGCAGGGTGGATACTCCTTCAATCGGTAACTTGTTGACGGAGATGGAGGACGATGAGTGTGTGAGACCAGACAGCTGTGATTATGACAGTTTTCTAGATGAGATGGAGGACTATAACAAGGACGAACAAGACGTCTAATATGACGTCGAGAGAAGCAGGCCGTTTCGGAATGGGATGAACTCGTCGATAACTTGGCTGCATGGCCAGTATTTGCTATTTTTTGTTGTCGATTATCTAGGCGTTGTTCATGAGGCTATACCCAAGGGGCAAGCGATGGAACAGGAGGATATACCTTTTTCTGGGCTGTTGGTTGCAGAACATGGCGTTTGCTTTGGAGGTGTTTTGGTGTGGATATGATACGATTGGCTAGGCTAGCTGGATATATTCGCAATGCTAAAACGATGGAACAGAAATGATATATAAGCTTTTTTATTTGGTTTGTAGCTTGCCTCCGAATTTGCCTCTTTACTCGAGAATAATAGAGATATTGAACAGACAATGCGTCAGTATTGCTTGCAAAGTGAAGCCGAAATGTGGCAAATATAAATCGGTCTGGAATGAAGTTATTTTAACTTTTTCTTTTTTAATATGCGTGGAATTTTTATTCTATATTTGTTTAAATAACAGTGGTGTGAGTTTTCAGTTTTCATTATTTCTTCTCAGCAAATGTAAAACTTCATAATTTCAGAATATTCAAATTCATTGTATTGGAGCCTGTGTTGTAATAAGTAACTTCCAATAAATCCCAACTGGGGCGGTGGAAGCATTTGCCGCCGGAGCTCTATACAGCTTGTAGGGCGGTGGCAGAATTATGCATGGTAGAATCTTGGCGCCGCCAGATCAGGTACTCAACCTCAAGATGCGACTACAAAGCTTAATCACCAAACAATAGATAACGACTCTTCAATCATCGCCACACACTACGCTGTTTCTCCTCCAATAGTCGAGGAATGGCACAAGACGACACATCTCCCCTTCCCGATCGTCTGTGAACGATGAACTCCTTTGAACTGCGGCTCCAGCGACAATAAACACAATGCATCGCGGCACATCAAACCGCGGGTCGCGTGGCACGCCTGCCGGCACGAGGGGTTCATCTTTCAGAGGGCGAGGGAGGGGAGCTGCACGATCGTCCGGCTCCTCCAGTAAGTTCCTCCGAAAAGCATTCCCGTTTCATCGGGGTCCAGCACCTGCCCTAAGGATCCCGATCACGTCCAAGCCAGATCAAAGTTGATCATCTTGCGGAACTTTGACGCAAACATCCATTCACTTGTTGCGCGCCGAATCCACATATGAGACGATGCAAATACTCAAACCTAGCTGCAGATTCTACCCCCGAGCCGACCACCGAGAATTCATTCGAGGCCGAACGGAATGCGAACGCTGCCAAACGATCGCAGCGCGGACAACCAAGAGGTGGCAGCGCAAGCCTCCGAGGCGCCCCAGAAGCAAGAGGAGCCTTCAAAAACAAAACTGTGCGATTCTCCAGCCCACCGGCGCAAGACAAAAACGCACCACAACCACAGAAGCCATTCATCATCTCAAAGAAACCTGGATCAGCGCCTCCCAAGAGCAAGCTATCCCAAACGACCAACGTCTCTGCATCCGATCCGGAGGACCATACTGCGAAAATCGAGAAGACTTTACAACAGAATGGGCTTTCGACTTATCCAGACTGGCCAACGGAGCGGCCTGGAGATCCCACCGAGAAAGATGCGATCAAGGGATTCTGGAAAACCACCAAGGAATACCGCGCCAAAGTTCGAACGGTGTTGATGAACAAGGGCCTCATTGACGACCCGGACAAGCCAAAGAAGCTCAGTGAGGCTATTGACTTCAAAGGGACTTGTGATGGGATGTGCCCGAGATTCGAGCAGATTACTCGCATTATGGAACATGATGTGAAGAATTTGGAAAAAGAACTGGCTTTTGATGGATCTCTCTGGCCCGCCCCTCAGAAAATGATCAAAGCCTACGGCCGCTCGTCTGCAGGCCAGGATGCACCACTCCCGAGCGATATTCGCATGCCCTCTGCGCTTAGGAAAACTTTGGACTATCTGATCCAGGATGTCCTCGGCGACGAGAATAGGCTTGCGACAGTGCACAACTTCCTGTGGGATCGCACCCGCTCAATACGTCGCGACTTCACGTTTCAACAGGCGTCTCTCACTGCGGCGGATTACATCGATGAGGTGTACTGTTTGGAGACGATAGCTAGGTTCCATGTCATCGCCTTGCATCAGATGTCCGACCCTTTCAATACTTCTGACGATTTCTCCGAGCACCAGGAAATCGAACAGCTTGGCAGGACCCTGCTCTCTTTGATACACACCTACGAAGACTGCAAGTCTCAGAAAATCCAATGCGACAACGAGGCCGAATTTCGGGCGTACTTTGTCATCTACCACGCCCGCAACCCTGCCATGATGGAAGCTGTTCAGGACTGGGGCAAGGATTTCTGGGAAAGCGATGAAATCCAAACTGCTACAGCGCTAGTGGAATGCCTTCATAACATCTGGGAAATCAATGGCCCTTTAAAGCCACAGTCGGCCAGCGAGATCGCCTTGAATATGTACAGCCGATTTTTCAAAATTATCCGCCAAGCTGAAGTCTCCTACACAACAGCTTGTTTTGCAGAGATCCATTTCAACAGCGTTAGAAAGACGGCACTGATGACGATTTTATCTGCGTATCGCAAACAGAGAGAGCAAACAACGGACTGGACGCTTCCGACGCTGAACACCTATCTCCACTTCGACACCCTCGACGACGCCGAAGCATTTATCGAAGGCCATGGGCTTTATATCAAAGAGGGGCCAGAAGAAGCTTACCTTGACTTCAATTCTGGGAGCTCATTAACGGAGCCAGAAACGAAGATAAAGCAGCCTCACTCGAAGAAATTGGTCGAATCGAAGCGTGGCCAGAAGACTCTGCCGGCCTGCATATACTACAACGCCTTCGGGACTTCAATGGTAGATGACAATAGCTCACTGTTTGTCTCCGGTTTTGATGGATCTAATACATTTGCCAAACCACCGGCACAAAGCCAGAATGTCTGGGGATCCTCAATCCAAGAGGCTGCCAATGCACCGGCACAAAACCAGAATATCTGGGATGCTCCAGCCCAAGATGTTGCAAAGGCTCCTATATTTGGTACGACGACTCCAGCCGTACCACAGAAGAAACTCGGAGGCTTCATTGATAGCGATGACGAGTCCACAACCGGGGTATCAAAGCCAACGTTTGGTTTCCCGACCACTACCTCATCTATTTTCCAGCCTACGTCGAATCCTCCCGCCGCAGCGCCGTCTTTTAGCTTTGGTGCACCTGCAGCACCGCCTGCAGCACCACCGGCCATGTCATTCTTCCCCACTTCTCAAACGACCAACGCAGCAGCTACACCTTTCCCCGCGCAGCCTAGCAATGGGGCTACCGATTCTATCTTCTCAAAGCAGCCAGGCACCGAAACACCCAGTCCTTTCTCTTTCGCGCCGGCTGCAAATCAAAGCCAGCCAGCACCAACTACATCCTTCTTTCCCGGCGTACAACAGACGAAAGCACCTGCAGCAAGTGACACCACGTCCGCTCCGTCAATATTCGCACCGTCGGCATCACCAGGAGCAAAACCACCACCCACGACAGCCCAGACCCCGGGAGCATTTTCATTCCTCTCACAGGGTGCTGTGCCCACACAACCTATATCACTATTTGCACCGAAGACAGGGACGACAGAAACCCCTGCTTCTGTACCGGCGGCTCCTTCTTCATTTTTCCCGACTAGCACCCAAGCTCCTGAAACATCGTCGCCTTTTAAGCAAACTGCTTCAAACAACGAAACAAACATACCGGCAATCAAAGAAAGTTTAGGATCTGCAAAACCACTGTTCCCCTCAACTACTTCCACAGGCCAGGCTCCAGTGACTGTAGCGGAACCTGTGGTAGCGCCACAACTTTCGTCGAATTTCTTTCCTACTATTGGGACAGGAGCCGCACAAGCTGCAAATATTCCAACAGCGCCCCCAGTAACGCAACAGCAACCTTCCTTGCCATCATTTGGAGCTGCTAGCAACGTTACTCCACCGCAAGCAGTAGCTCCGGAGAAGCCTCCTGGGGAGCAAGTTCGATATAATTGGCTTGCCCCGCCATCTTCGACAAAGCTCGCCAAACCGGCACCTAGCACGGAGAAGAAGATTGCGATCAGTATGCAGCAAGACCTACCGATGGCGACTGCTGCGAAGAAACAAGTTGACTCCTCGCCGACAAACAAGACTGTTGCATCTAGCTTAACGCCTTATCTGGCGGAGCTTGCAACATTCGGCGATGGTGGTATAATTGATCAGTTCACAATCGCTGAAGTTGAAAAGGCCTGTCGGGCAGCATACGATCAATATTATGAAGAGATTGAATCCGCGGCAGCCGAAGTCGTTGAAGAAGAGAAAAGAGCTCGGCGCGAGGCTGACGACTTCAGGCAGTATTCGCTTGGGGTAAAATACTTCTATCGCTGGCGTGCAAATGCGCAAAAACTCTGGCAAAGGAGACGTGGCAGAAAAGCACGCGAACTACGGAAGGCAATGGCTGAGCGGGACCAGGCTTTAGCGCTGGAGGCAAATGAGGATATAGTGGAGGACTTCAACAAGAGTCTGGCGAGTTCAAGAAGTAACAAGCGGAAGACCGAAGAGGATTTGCTGGCATCGTCAGGCGTGCTGGGCGGCATTCGCAACTCTACTGCAAAGATTAGGAAGGTTGTCCACGGTGATATGGCACCACCACCGCATCAGAAATCAACAACACCAACGGGAAGCCCGCGAACTCAGAGCCGCTTCGGCAGATCGACATCATCTCTCGGCCATTCAACTTCATCATTACAATCACTCATTGATGCAGACCATAGGGCTCGCAGCAGCACCGTTAGCGACTCTAACCACAAATCTTCTCACAAACGAACCCAGTCAGAATCCGTGGGTCGGAAGGCACCTCTCAACATGTCTGTTGGAGGCTCGCGCATTCATCTGATGCCATCCGGGTGGAATCCAAAGGACGACAAAGGCCCGAAACCCAACAATGTCCAAACGGATTACTTCCGTCTTAAAGCCCGCGGAATCCACACGATGCCAAATGGGTCACCACTTGCAAGCTCTGCGGCGCTGCACATGAGGCCTAGCCTGATCAATAGCGTGAGGCAGTCGATGTCTACAAGTGGTGCAAGCAGTATCAGCAGCAGTTTAGCCACGCCAGACAGGCAACTAAAACGTTCCATCTCTAAACTGTCACTCTCTGCGCCGGCCAAGCGCATCAGGGCAGATCCGCTGCCGAAACCAAGCCCCAGCAACAAGCAAGAGGTGGATGATATTAAGGCAAATGCAAGGAGAATTATGAATGAGGACGCCTCGAAGAGGCGGCAGGAAGAGGACCGACGAAGGAGCTTGGATAGGGAGAAGACAAGGGACGAGGAGATGGAAGAGCTTTTTAGACGGAGTAGGAAGCTGAAAGACGACATGGCACAGGGCGAGGAATGGTATAAGAAGTATAATGAGAGTTGGAGCAGAAGCGCGTCTCGGAATTCAGGGTCGGCGGCTACATCACGCGCGAACACTGGTACTGGTCCGACTCCCACTTCTGCGCCTCGGAATGCAGGACCTACTGGTAATAGAGGCGCTGCTCGCGAGGCTGAGGTGATTGAACTAGACTAGGAATTAGGAGGAGGGAGGCGTTGCGGATATCGCTGGTGGATGCATGTGAAGGGCGTTTATTTGGTTGAGATACAACTCTTGTAACAAAGCAAGCAAGCATTTGATGGCGTTCGAATCGACCTATCACAGATAGTGCGGGGATTTTTTTACTATAGGACTAAGGAGGTCGTCTTGGATGGGCGTGTATATAACCAAAGATTGCAAGTGGCAAATATTAGTTGAACAACTACGTTTGATAAATTGATACTGCAGAATAACCCGGTGATAATAATTATGCGTACATGTTTTCTTTATACCTGTTACTTGTACACAGCAAACTAACGGCGAGTTTAAATGGATGAGGGGGCGTAAATTTTGAGGTTTTTGTACTTTGTCACGTGGGCGGGCGCTAGCTCCAACCCACAAATGAAAAAAGTTTAGCCCGATGCTTGGTAGCTCCAGAATTTCGAGAATTTGATTTCTGCGAAACACCTGTTGCGACAACACCAAACGAAACGACAAGGCAATTACCTCGAACCTCCACGGTAACTGTCTACAATGGCCATGACTGTGGCAAAGAAAGGAGGGGATGTGGATTATAGCATCAAGCCAGAGGCTGTTGTTCCTGCAGTGGATACCAGCACCTGGCCGCTGTTGTTGAAGAATTATGATAAGCGTGAGTTTGATCTTGGGTCAATGGACTGAAATATACGTGTTTGTGTATATGAACTGCGTGCTGATCGTTGTCTTGAACAGTTCTCGTTCGCACTGGACACTTCACCCCAATCCCCAACGGCTGCACGCCACTCAAGAGAGATCTCAAGTCATATGTTAGCTCGGGTGTCATCAACCTTGACAAGCCCTCTAACCCATCTTCCCACGAAGTTGTCGCATGGGTGAAGCGCATGCTCAGGTACGCATAAATTGAACCCGCGGAGTGTTGGTGTTACCAGCAAAAATATGCTAACAAATTTGCGTAGAGTCGAGAAGACTGGACACAGCGGAACCCTCGATCCCAAGGTCACCGGATGCCTGATCGTCTGTATCGACCGCGCCACCCGCCTTGTTAAGTCCCAGCAAGGTGCCGGAAAGGAGTACGTTTGCGTTATCCGTCTCCACGACAAACTGCCAGGCGGCCAAGCCCAATTCGCCCGCGCGCTCGAGACCCTCACCGGCGCGCTCTTCCAGCGTCCTCCTCTCATCTCCGCCGTCAAGCGTCAACTCCGTATCCGTACAATCCACGAGTCCAAGCTGTACGAGTTCGACAACGAGCGCCACCTCGGTGTCTTCTGGGTCAGCTGTGAGGCTGGTACCTACATCCGTACACTCTGTGTTCACTTGGGTCTGCTTTTGGGCGTTGGTGCTCACATGCAGGAGCTGAGACGTGTGCGCTCTGGTGCCATGGACGAGAAGGAGAACATGGTTACTCTTCACGACGTCCTGGATGCCCAGTGGATGTCCGATAACACTCGCGACGAGTCTTACCTCCGCCGCGTCATTGCGCCGCTCGAGACTCTTCTCACCACCTACAAGCGCATTGTCGTCAAGGACAGCGCAGTTAATGCAGTCTGCTACGGTGCCAAGCTCATGATTCCGGGTCTTCTCAGATACGAGTCTGGCATTGAGGTCCACGATGAGGTTGTCCTGATGACCACCAAGGGTGAGGCCATTGCCCTCGGCATCGCACAGATGTCCACCGTGGAGCTTTCCACATGCGACCACGGTGTCGTGGCCAAGGTCAAGCGTTGCATCATGGAGCGTGACCTCTACCCACGCCGCTGGGGCATGGGCCCAGTTGCCCTGGAGAAGAAGAAGATGAAGGCCGACGGCAAGCTTGACAAGTACGGTCGCCCCAACGAGGCCACCCCCGCCAAGTGGAACACCGAGTACAAGGACTTCAACGCCCCGCTGGAGGGTGCACCTGTCGCTGCAGCGGAGCCAGCCGCTGCACCAGCTGAGGAAGAGCCATCCGTGGACGCCGACGTTAGCATGATGACCGTGGATGACGACAACGACAAGAAGAGGAAGAGGCACGAGGGCGAGACTGCGGAGGAGAAGGCCGAGAGGAAGAAGAAGAAGAAGGAGAAGAAGGAAAAGAAAGAGAAGAAGTCAAAGAAGGAGAAGAAGGAGGAGAGCGATGACAGCGAGTAAATGCACTCTTGCGTCATCTCTTTCCGATTTCTCTCATCAGCGGCGAGGGCTCAGCATCATTGTAGTAATGGCGTTTTGTTGGCTGTATATTAGGGCAGTGAAAGTTCACTACCTTTCGCGTGGTGCACAAAATATGGAGTTGTTTTCTAGTTTAGTTAAATAGTACTCTCTGGGGGAGGGAGAGGGAATGGATATGAAGCAATTATCTTACCCAAGCATCTTGATAATGCCGCAATACTGCAGGGCGACATTTCATTTGTGTAATGTCGCCCTCTTCACGTTTCTTCGCGCTCCAGAAACATACACACAACACCCCAGTCCATCTTTCACGCTCGGAATGTTATCTTAAGCAAGATATGCGATACCCAAGACAATGCTGGAGTTTGTTGGCGGCTTCTAGCTTCATTTTTTTGTTCTATAGTCGAGAAATGGGATAATCTTACACTCTTGCACACTATGTGCATTATGGGTGCCATTATGACACTGGAATTGAAATGCCAAAAAAGAATAGCAAAAACATACAACAGTGGGTATTCGCTGGTGGTCACCCACCCAACTACTAATCCACCGATCTCAAGCTTGTGTATGGCAGAGCGGACGGGATGCCCAATTCTCTTGAGTCTATGGTCGTATGTGGTTGTTGTTAGAGTATCGTGGGGTATATAAGGTGGCTGTTGCGGTGTAGTTCCTCCAATTCACTAGTAGCCAACAGGGGACTTCCACTTTCTCACAATGTATTCTACTATGTTATTCAAGATCCGAAATAATAGTCCATACATATAAAAGCTACATTCTGTAGGATCGAACTGCTCTAGCATGGGATGGAAATATATATATATATACCACATTTTAAGCTTTGATAATTCATTTGTTTAAACATAAGTAATTAACCTGGGTTTGCCTAACTATCTCCATCTTCCTCATCTTCTTGCATAGCAGCATACTCTTCTTCATCTTTTTTCATAGCTTCATAGATGAACGTCAAATCGATGCTTATGCGTTTAGGTTCCGACATAGAAAACTCCACCCTCTCATCACCGCTTTTTATAACCCGAATTCTTGGCCTTTGTGTTTGCGTATTATTACGCATAGATTGGTAGTACTGGAATGTAAGCCCGCCAGATGATCCACATCCTGCACTTGTCTTCCCCGAGATAGTTACGCAGGGCTTGTCCTCGAGCGTCTTGTAACTAGGACCATCCGGATAATAATGATTACTATTGGTAAGGTCCCCGGTTCTCCTATTCCAGAGCAGCTCAACACGGTAGCTTTCCATTTCATGCCAATATTGAATAGCATCATAAAGAAACCCCATCCGCAAACCGTCCGGGCGAGGAATAGTAGTTCGAAATTCAAAAAGACCGCCTCCTCGTTGGTCGACCCGTTGAACAATCTCTAGAACTTCGACTGGTGGTTGGCAAACGAGAAGTTGTCGCCATTGCCAACTGTAAGACTTGTTTGCATATTCTTCTCGGTTGGTTGGCCAAGGGGCTAAGAACCTATTCATCAATAGATCTGAATATGCTTCGGTATATCGAGCCGATTCTTTAGGCCTGGGACGCTCAAATAAGGACGCTTGGATTTCCGCGTTTTCGAAAAGGCTTGCCCATGTTTTGTTGACCAGTTTGGCCGTGAGAAGGGAAGAGTGAGGAAGCTGAGACAGAATGATAACAACAATGTCCGTAGTGGAGAACACCTCCATTTGAGCTTCTGAAGCCGCTGCTGCATTTGAACCCATTACTGTATCAGAAACTATAGGTTCTTTTGAGACAACATGTTGTTGCAATGGAAGGTCTCCGCAATCAAAGCAATACCGTGGCCGGGAAATGCCAGCGAGCTGTTTCCGAGGGGCTTTGCCACCAGTTGACTTGCGGGCAGTTTGTTTAGTTCGGGCCATCGTAAGTGATGACGTTTGCTGGGTGGTTGAGTAAAGAGATCCTTAGGTACAAGGAGTAGGAAGGTATCTGCCTATATATAAAGGGTGCTGTGCCATTCGCTTATGTGACAGGCATGATACTGCGAATACGGACCCCAGCGTGTGGTCGGCTTACTTTTGAGTACTGCCCGCCAATTAAACGGCTGACACCAAGAGCTTTAAATCACGTGTGGAAGTTGAACGGATATTGCGGGATAAGTACTGCTGTGCTGTTATGGCGAGGGGTTTAATGGACTGATTTCTGGATTGCAAACTTCGAACCCGAGGGCGCAGAGAGGGACTTGGTCGTATGAAATTTCGGCCAAAAGGAGACTCAGTTTAGCATATGGTAGCGCTGTGTACTGTACAATTGTATCTTAACACTCCTTAAATTATAAATATCGACTCTAACGGCCAGCTCTGCGAGTGTATGAGGCATTCCTTCATACCTAAGTTATCCGGTAGGGTTGGGGAAATTGCTCAGCAGCACAGAGGATAATAAGATGCCTTAGCTCATCAGAATCGCTAAAGCCAACGTTCGCACCAACTTCAACTTGAAGAGATTCCTTGGTGTACTTCGACAAAATGGTATTTAGAGAAGTCCCAGCAGACGAAACGTGATCTAGTATGGGTTGATGCTCGTTCATTGCAGCATTCCAATCTACCTCAGTACGTGCTAACCATGCGGCTTCTGTGCAGGGTAATGGCATGCTGAGAATAAGCTCGTCATTTAGTGATTTATAGTATGGTGATTGCTTCCTTGTACTGTGATCGTGGTTGGTGTAGAAATTTAGTATGTTAGCAAAGAATATTGTTCTCCTTGCTGTCTCAGTGGTTTTCCACCGGGACCACGTTGATGTATTTTCTGAATCTGGTAAGGAACTAGGATCTGAGAAGACACTGATATTGGGGTTGCGTAGTGCAGGATATGATTCAGAGTAGCACTCTGCCATCTGCAGTGTAAACGTGAGCTAATTGTTCTATGTGGTATCCATTGGAGACAGAAAGACTATTATAGAAAGAAGGAAAAGGACTACTATACCTTTATAAAGAAAAGGTGAGCCTAGTCCTGTCACTCGCGGAGTATGGCTCCAGTTCATAGTTGAATCATCTCCAATGCTTTCCTTCAGGTCTAAGGTCTCATATATTAGCATGGCATGCAAGGCATCCCATTTTTCCATACACGCGTAAGTATCCTAATTGGTCAGTCAGCATTGGGTCGAGGCATATTTGGGATTAACGGCACCTACATAACTTCCAATCAATCTCTGTCATGCGGAATCTAGAGCCCTCCTGAAAAACCGTTTATTTTCTGAGATATTTAAACCGCCGCCGCAGCAAATTGCCATGGAGGTCTGAGGTATATACGTCATGTCGGGAACAACATTGCTATAGAGCGAATAGAGCGACAGGTGGAGAAATGGAGAGACAAATGAACCTTTCATTAACAACGAAGGATATTCGCTGATTATGCGGGCTAGTGCAATGGAGGATGAAAACGATTGAGGGGTCGATGCAGAGCTCGTGGTATCACCTGAAGACTGTATGGATAGGGTAGGCGCTGGCTTGGCCATAGATGCCACCAGATGCGAGCGTTCTGGACTGAATGGCGTAAACCCTGGACTTTTGGGAGCCACAGATGGCTGTGTGGTAGTGAAAACCGGGAGCGTAACTGGAGGTGGATTTGCTAAAGCTTGCATAGTCATGTCGAAGCTTTCAAGAGAATACGGAGACGCTGAAAAATCCCAAGTGGGAAGATCTAGTTCAAATGGCAGAGTCGAACTCGCAAAGTCTCCCGTCTGCGAAGAAGAGTATTGGGGGCTTGACTGGGCCACACCAACAGATTTGCTCTGTAGCTGCGAAATTTTTGGGGTCGACGCTGGTAACGATGCAGAGTATATGCATTCCGTTCCCCGGCTGACACAACGCACACACGCGGGCCGGGTGTAGCAGCACTTGGCCCTTGACTTAACACAGGCATTGCAAGCTTTACGACGGGTGATAGATCTTTTAGGCCCTTGGCAGCGCCTGCGATGGCGTATGAGTAGATCGCCTTCATCAGATATATCAGCAAGGAAGCAGGCAAGTGTAGAAAAGACTTACGTCGCTGATATGATTTATTACACATTTCACATGATAGGCTAGCGTCGGTGTTGTTGTTATCTGATTCAGAGAGGTTCGCCATGTTCATGATTGGTTGTATTAATAGTACAGGGCAGGCAGCTGGTATGTCGAGAGACCATTGCGTATTTCATCAGTGGTGGTTAAGAGATGAAGAGGGTTTGATATTGGCATCATTAATAATCAGGTTTATCGATTACTTCTGTAGGATCTAATGCCTGTCACGCCCTGACACTTTTGCCCAGTATCATGTATGACAAATCAATGCCCGTGACGTCCATGTAACTCCGAAACTTTGAGCTAGCACAGATACTCCGGAGGAGGGAGTACGTTAATACTCCGCTCGGATCAGTTCCTGGCCCTTTATAGTAAAATAAGGTTTTCCCCATGTCGTTTGAAGGATCAACTAACTCCGGAGCGGAGCACCATAGTCAACTGTCCATGGCCTCCTGTCGCCGGAGACAAGTGGTTCACGGCATGGAATTAGTCGGAAGCTCTATGAATAAAATAACCCTTACAAACTTTACTTGCAATGGGGGGTTTCCCCAAAGCTATAACAATGCGTCGACTTCCCTTCTCTTTCACAGGCATATCTGCCCTTAACAGCCATATTTTGAAAGTCCCTAC
Source organism: Pseudogymnoascus sp. BL308 (assembly GCA_001630595.1). Lineage (NCBI taxonomy): Eukaryota > Fungi > Ascomycota > Leotiomycetes > Thelebolales > Thelebolaceae > Pseudogymnoascus > Pseudogymnoascus sp. BL308. The sequence continues at coordinate 160,687 of LMYD01000027.1, read as the reverse complement.
CCGCAATGGCATCCTTACTTGAAGCGGCTCTTCCCATGAAATCCGAGGCCGACGAGGTCGACGAGCAACCCCCTAAAGATGAAATTGTCTACGCGGCCGATGTGCTCTCGACGCCGCGGCAAATTCTCTTCGTCGGCACCCTCTGCACGGCTATGTTCACCAACCAAATTGGTCTTGGAAACACCCTGGCCACTGTCGGTATCATCGGAGAATCTTTTGGCATTACCAACCCCGGACAGCTTTCCTGGCTGATAGCTGGCTATAGCTTAACCGTTGGCACGTTCATACTTATCGGTGGACGACTAGGGGATGAGTTTGGCAATAAGAAACTTTTCGTCATCGGAATGGGCTGGTATTCGCTTTGGTCCCTTGTGGCTGGACTTTCGGTCTTCTCCTCTCACGTTCTATTTATCTTTGCTCGCGTCTTCCAAGGCATAGGTCCCGCGCTCACCTTGCCCAACGCCCTCGCCATCCTCGGCCAATCCTACTCACCTGGACCACGCAAAAATATGTCGTTCGCGTGGTTCGGTGGATCGGCCCCATTTGGCGCCATTGCTGGTTTCTTATTTGGGGGCATCTTTGCGCTTTCCTGGTGGCCGTGGATTTACTGGAGCCAGGCTATTGCTCTTGCTCTTATCGCCCCCTTCTCGGCCTGGGCGATACCTCCTCTACCTGTCCAACCAAGGAAGAATCGATCTATTCGTGAGAAGCTTGAGAATTTAGACATTCCTGGGGGATTGTCCGGTGTTGCAGCCCTGGTGATATTTAATTTTGCATGGAACCAGGCTGTTGTTGTCGGCTGGAAGCAACCTTACGTATATGTTTGCTTGATCCTCGGGGTGCTTGTCAGTATAGCATTCTTTGCTATTGAAGTTTACTGGGCTAAATCGCCAATTCTTCCACTTGCTGCTTTCAACTCGGATATCGCTTTCGTTTTTGCTTGCACGGCGACGGGCTGGGCCTGCTTTGGTATATGGGTTAGCTCCTCGCTTCATCCTGGGTTTTTCTTAAATTAACATTTTTAACAGGTCTTCTATGTTACCCAAGTCGCCGTCGAGATCGGTGGCAATACACCTCTTCGAATGGCAGCATGGTTTATTCCTATACTTTTCTCCGGTTTAGTCTCAGCTCTAGCTGTAGGCAAGTTACTCGGCAAGATTCCAGCTTCGTGGATCATGGTCATTGGACAGGTGGCATATCTCGTCGGATCCATCCTCGCCGCTGCTCGTCCCGCAGATTCGATTTACTGGACATACTTCTTTTTCAGTGTCCTTATCATCACTGTCGGCATGGACACCTCGTTCCCCGCTGCTACAATCATTTTTTCCAACGCAGTACCCCAACAATACCAGGGTATGGCTGCAAGCATAGTCCTGACTGTCGTCAACTACAGCATATCCCTTGGTCTTGGTTTTGCCGGTACTATCGAAACTAATGTCAACAACGGTGGATCGACAAAATCAGATAAGCTTCACGGCTACCAGAGTGCTTTGTGGTTTTCGGTTGGTTTAGCTGGGTTTGGCGTTGTCTTGAGTCTCATCTTTGTAGCTAAAGACTACTGGAAGAAGAAATAAAAGACTGGAGGGATGAAGGTACAGAGCAGGAAATGCCAAACACTCACTGCAGTCCAATACCGGAGATAAATGGACAGCCGGAGACGGATGGACATATAGAATCGGAAATTCCGAATACCACCCCTAATGTGACGATATATAAGACGAACCTTGGGTTGCTGCTTTGTGCTATTAGAACTGGCGATCTTAAACTCATAACGAAATACACCATCGCAGAATAACACTCGCAAAACCATTACTATACTATTACTACAAGGCATTCCAATATGACCTCCTATAGCAGCATTGTTTCTCCTGGAGGTTTAATTCTCATTACTGGGGTCAACGGCTTCATCGGCTCACACATCGCAAACAATCTACTCAAACTGGGCTATCGTGTCCGCGGCACGGTCCGATCAGCAGAAAAGGCAGCCTGGATCAAAGAAGCCATGACTGAACGCCATCCATCCGCATCATTTGAGACCATCTTTGTTCCAGATGTGACTGCTGCAGGAGCCTGGGATGAGACCGTGAAAGGTGTCGAGGGAATAGTCCACGTCGCAGCAGACATGTCATTTGGTGCCGACCCTAACAAAGTCATCACACCAATGGTAACGGGCGTCAGGAATATCCTCCGGGCTGTTGCTAATCTCAAAGACGGTTCTGTCAAGCGCTTTGTGCTTACGAGCAGCAATCGAGCGGCGTTAACCCCTATTTTCGATAAGGAGTTTACCCTCGACGCAAGCTGGTGGAATACATCGGCCGTCGAAGCGGCATGGCGCCCACCTCCCTACGAAGCGGAACGTATCTGGGATGTCTACTCGGCCCTCAAGACGCAATGTGAGCAAGAAATCTGGACGTTTAGCACGAATGAAAAGCATGACTTTGTCATAAATTCTGTGCTTCCTTGCTTCGCCGTGGGACCAATACTCCATGCGAAGCAACAGGGCAGCACCGGAAAATGGGTGACTGACTTTTGGAATGACCCGGGTCACAATGAGCCTTTGACAAATTTCGGTGCTTCGTGGTTTATTGATGTTGAAGATGCGGCGCTGTTACATATTGCTGCTTTAACGCAGGAGGATGTGAAGAACGAGCGTTTGCTAGGGTTTGCGGATATCTTTAACTTCAATAGCTGGGTGGATGTTTTCCGTCAGTTGGACCCCAGCAAGCCTTGGCCTTCCGACGATCCTACCCAGGGGCATGATTTGAGCAGGGTTGACACCAGGAGGGAAATAGAACTGCTGGCGCGCTTTGGACAGAAAGGATGGACAAGCTTTTATAAGAGTGTGCAGAAGACTTGTTTCGAGAGCCGCTTGTAATAATATTTATAATACACGGGTTGAAATTGATTATAATCACGTCTTTTTGGTCATACAGAAAGCAGGTTAGCTGACAGTATGATAATGCTGCCACTTGCCGTTCTCACATCACACTCTGTTCAGGTATACACAAATGCTTCAAGACACGCACAAAAAGGTATTTTGTTAGATAAAGAGAGAAGTTACTGCTGGCACCTATTTGCTCTCTTTGGTCACCTGAGGCGACGCATCCTTTTGGGAGCTCTGGACTGCCGCTGCGGCACGCATTTTGCGATCTTCATCGACTGAGGCATCCACGTAAGCCTGAAACTTGCTTCTGCTAATACAGATTTCGCACGTACAATCCGTGTTATCATCCTGCTCAGCCTTCTCCTCTGACAACGGACGAAAGTTATCCATGCCATCCGTGCCACTCTCGGCCTCCTCGCGAACGTGATTTCCTTTCTTGCACTGAATCCACTTGCTCCCAACGCTGACTTGATCAACCGCCTCATCCGAAAAGTCAAACACCTTCTCAAACGAACTCATGCCCATTGCCGCCTTGCCTATTTTGAAAATGACTGAAAATCGAAGTAGGCGACGATCGGTACACTGCTTGAAGCGTGGATAGTTCTTGGCAGCAGCGATGATTCGGTCATCTTCTTCCTTCTCGGTTTCATCATTCGATAGAATTGTTCCCTTCGATTCTTTGGTTGGGCCACCTTCTTCCATCGACACGCAGCTGTTGGACGTACTTTCTGAATCCTCGCCAAGTTGAATATCATCATCATCTTGTAGCTGAGAGTTTGTCTTGGATTTTGCCTTGGATTATGTGAGTATCGATCTGTAGGATATATAATTTTAAAACGTACCTTCATTGTGGCCATTGTGCATTTGGTGATGGAAAGCAATACGGAGGGTATCTGAGCAGTATATCGTGTGCAGTGGGGCTGCAGGCGTTTTGAGGTGTTGAAAGTCAGAGGCGTTTGAAGTGTTGATGGTTGGGGGTGTTCGAAGTCTTGAGCGCTGGAGGTGTTGGACGTTGATAGAAGTCAAGGATAAAAGAGATGGAAGTAAGGAAGATAACAAACGTATAAAGACTTAAATTCACCTCGGAATTGAGAGTGAATTCTCCCAACATATATGTTTCGCTACTCCGCTTCTCACTTTCGATCTTCTACCTCATACCTCCCGCTCTCAACCTTTCCCTACCCAACCCGCCCCCTTACAAGTTCCCCCCTTTACTTCAGACCCGTGTCAGGTAATTCTTACTTACTCCAACATATTAGCTGTGATTCAAGTGTTGACGTATTTATATCTTCATTAACTCTCTGTAGGTCCGACTATCTGCACGGTGGTTTCGTTAGCAAAAGCCTCGTCAACACAGTGGAATTTCTCTCTTCGGCAGAGGCGCTATTTAAAATTTGAAGAATATGTAGGTTTAGATTTGTGACTATCGATTTCAAACCCCAATGTGTCACGTCGGACAAAAAAGATCATTGAATCTTGTAATGCGTCGTTTTGATGCGTATTACACCCAATTCACGAGAAGTACCACCGCGAACTACTCTGAATGCGATGTAGAGGTTTTTTTCTTGTCCAAAAAAATAGCAAAAAACCGTAAAAAACATATTCTGAGCCATGAGCTCAGAGAGGAATGAACTCTCTGACGGGGAGTCGAACCCCGGTCTCCCGCGCTTTGTCGAATGACAAGCGGAAATCATGACCGTTAGACCATCAAAGATTGTTGTATATGTCTGCTTCTAAGTGTATTTATTTTAATTATAGTTGCTGCAAATACCCTTTGTTATCCACAGTCCTTGATCGAAATTTTGAGCAACACAAGCAATACCAAGACTACATCCTGCCATTCGTGCCTGACGCCTGAGCACTTTTTCGCTTCGTGTGGATTTGTCGCCAATCAATCAATCTCAATTCTCACTTTTCATTCGAGTAAGCTATGCCAAGCCTGCAGATCCCCTTAATAAGCATACCAAGATTTACCCCCACGACCCGCATTGACGCATCATAAATACCATAGGGGTATCTCCCTAACGCCGGTTGTTTTTGGGGGTGATAAGTGCACAGGATATTTATCGCGAGGTCTGCAACATGGTAGAGAACACTGATCCCCAGCCAACGGCTCCAGAACCGACGAAGCGCGCTCTTTTCCGCCAGCCGCTTGCGCTACAGTGGTTTGAGAATGGGGTACTGAAGAAGCGGTGCGACGAGGAGCGACAGGCCGGCAGGTTTGAGTTGTTCCTGGATTTGCTCTATGTTGCCATCCTTGCGAGTTTCGCCGATGGCCTCGCAGAACATCCATCTGGTGTCCAAGTGGTAAAATATATTGTAAGTCTCATATGCAACCCATCATGTATTTCAGCGCCTAAATGATCTCAGCTCATCCTTGCCCCATCATGGCACATCTGGAGTGATCTGCGCGAGCTGATGAACTCGTTCTATAACGATGATCTCGGCCAGCGTATCCTAATTCTCTGGATCATGGCGGTACTCGTCGTCTACGGCAACAACGCAGTGCTCGTTGACGAGGACCTTACCGCTATGCGCGCCACAGTTGGAGCCTACATGACGGCGCGCATGACGGCCAACACTGCGCATCTAGTCTATTCTTTCTCATCCTACCACCATCGTGCACAGCAGCGTTTTTGGTTTGTTTGTTCCTTCTTCGCTCTGCTGATATACATCCCGTTGTACATGGAGTCGCTCTCGCTCCGCAGCAAAATCGCAGTGGCAGCTGTCGGTATCATCGTCGAGGAGTGTCTCTGGATATTCTGCTATTCGCCTGTCGCGAAGCGGATTATACGCGCGAAGTATACCACCGCTGTCGATGTCGCGCACGAGATCGACCGATTCGCCGCCTTCTATATTATTGTCCTAGGAGAGTTCCTGTATGCGATTATAGTCGGCCACCCGGCAGCCGTTGGATTCAATGTCAGGCTCCTCAGGGCGATCTGGACACTTATCATTGCATTCTGTTTCAACTGGCTATATGTGCATAATGATGGATCGCTTGAATATCAGCATGCCATCAGGCATAACATCTTCACAGCATTCACATGGGTCACTATGCACTTGCCGTTAGTAGCGTCCATGCTGGCCGGCGGACACGTCGCAGCTGCGAGCACAAAGACGGACGAACTCGAAGGTGCGGAGCTGTGGCTACTTTGCGGTGGGCTTGGCATAGGCATTATCTGTCTGTATGTGATTGCGATGTTGCACCGGTCAGATGATCCTCCGGGGACATTGATGATTCCGAAGGTAGGTATATTCAGAGATGTAGATATCCAATTCGCTAACTTTGCAATTAGCACTTCCGCCTAATTCTTCGTCCTATTATAGGCATCATTATTATCTGCCTCCCTCTGAGCCCACACCTCGGCGCCACGGCTTTCTTGTCGATAATTATGGCTCTGATCGTTGTCTGTGTTGTCTGGGAGAATATCACGTCGTTGCAATGTGGCGCGAAGGTCTGGGAGAAGTGGGAGAACACGGGGTATCCAGAAGACTACAAGGTGACCCCTCGTGAGGATGGAAAGTGCTGAGCAGGTGGACATCAACGCCGAGCAACGCCGAGCAACGCCCAGGCACATTTGTGGATATCACGTGCCTTAAGCTATTTCTGCCAAGAGGCTAGAGATTTACTGCCGAGCCCAACTACTCGATCAATCTAGCTAGATCGGGTGTACAAGTCGCGAACGCCAACACATGATGGATCACTTCTCCTGTCTACAGATGATGAATCAACCACAATATTATCTATAATATATTCATATTTTTCTAACTACCAATATCCAACAGCTGCTGCGGCTATTTCCGAAGAATTCAAAGGAATCTGGCGAGATCTGTGTAATTTTTGCCTTATTGGAGCATATCGTATTTGAGAGTACGGCTTTCATGTCAGGTTAGGAAGCTGCTCTGGCATCATCTCTCACGGATTCCATCGATTCGCCGATTGATCGGAACTGCTATCTGAAACAGTTAAACATATCCGATATGTAAACTCTAATTTTCAGGATTGCGGGGTAAAGATCGCCAAGTGAAGAGGTTGGGTTCCTTCTGCTGATACCATTCGCCAGTCGGTTCTCATTACCCCGACAACCTGTTTTCCGTTTCCGTCACGAGATCTAGAGGTCAAATGTACATTTATGTCACAAGCTTCAATTTAATTCCAACAGTTACACTAGACATAGTTATCATTTCCCTTATATATGTGTGTGTATATGGGTATTACTTATCACATCTTTTGCGCAAATCGAGATTTATCTGATCTTGGTTGCTACATTTTACTGCTTCGGCCATCGAAATGATGGTCTTTTTTATCAAATGTTTCCAGTTTTATAACACTTTTCTATTCTGGCTATGGGTTAATCTGGCAGATGCTGCCGATATCAACGCTCCCGGGCGCTCTTATACGCCAGTGGCCTATTCTATCGGCACCGAGCCAGTAATTGATGGCCTTGTGAAATATGCGGGCGAACCACTGAAGCTGGACGCTGCAAACCCTGTCGTTACTCTCGACTATGGAGCAAACGTGGCTGGATTTCCGTTTGTTGAAGTTTCATCCGTTTCTGCATCTGGTGCCCAGATTGAACTGAAATACTCTGAACCATTTGGAGGTTTGAAGGAGCCATGGTCAAATGGACCCTTCTTATACGTCAACGGTCTTATGAATTCTTTCCGCACAGAGACCTTCAATATCTCTACTACCGGACCTACGACATCTTTCTTCATTCAGGGCGGCCAGCGTTGGCAAACGATAACTCTCTTATCGAAAGAATCCATCACCATCTACGGCGTAGGGTTTAGAGCAAATGTAGATATCACGCCAATCAATGAGCTCCCTGGATCATTCTCAACATCGAATAACATTCACGATGGAGTCTGGGGCCTCGGTGCCCGGTCTTTGGACCTGGCCTGTGTTGAGGCAAAGTCGCAACCTTCAACCTGGGAGGTCAGCAAAGAGGGCGCCCTGGTACGCGGTCAGTATCCCGCTATTTCTCTCAAGGCAGTTACCTTTAAGAATTACGAAATGTCTTTCTCAACGAAAATCGTCACGGGTGGAGTTGGATGGAGAGTTGCGGGAGGCCCCAACGGCGGCTATGGGCCATATTTCGTCTTGACCACTGGCGGCACCAAGCTTCTGAGCACGTCTCCGCTACAGTTGAAGCCGAATAGTCTCATTGCGGGCTATGGATTCAGCATTATTAATCAGCAGTTGCTCCCTTCTGCGCCTGCTCAGAACTTCGACCTGCCGACAGCTGTGTCTGATAACGAGTGGTATCGCATTACTACGGCCATCACGTCGACGGGATACAATATCTCGATTAATGGAACACACGCAGTATTTGTTCCCAGCGAGCCTTTCAAACCCTACATCAACCCTGGAATTGGTACTTCTGCGCTTACAGATGGCACATTTGGCTTCGGGCCCTTCTTGAACCAGGTAGCGTACTATAGAGATGTCGAGGTGATTGGGCAAGACGGCTCAGTTATCTACACCAACTCTCTTACCGGGGATGACGTCTATGAAGAATACGGAGTAGCCATCAACCCGCGCGCTGTCTGCTTGGATGGGTCAGCGAGGGATCGAGAAATATGGATTGGAGATTTTGTACACACGGCTCGGATGATTGCAGTCAGTACTGGCCGCTACGACTATATCGAGAGCATGATCGACTTCGAGTTTGACTGGCAGTTCCTGGATGGACCTGGTGCTGGACTGGTTCCCATGCAAGCACCGATGGGAGTAGGGAAACAGTACCGAGCAGCGCTCTATCCGTTGCAATTTGGACAGACCGATTACCATTTCTTTTTCCTCGTCACTATCGGTGATTATTACACTCTGACAAACGACTTGGATCTATTAAGTAAACACTGGAACGGAACGAAGTTCCTCGTCGAGACGCTTATTTCTCGCTATCTCGACACCGCCACCAACCTATTTGCAGCTTCTGATGCATTCTGGTTCACAGCCCAGAATACACAGCACGCCACGGCCCCGACAGCATTATTCGTAATTGCCCTCAACAAGCTCGTTGATATTGCCAAAGCCCTCGGAGACACCACAACGGCCGATTCCTACACAGCCCTTTCCAAGACCATCAGCAAGGCGATCAACGACCAGCTCTGGTCCCCAACCCTAGGGGCCTACAGCATGTCCCTCGACCACCTCGGCGACACCGCCCTCCTCGCCACCGCCTTCACCATCCGCGCCGGCATAGCCAACACCACGCAAGCCACAACCGGCATCCAAAAGCTGAGCGATCTCTTCTACCAAATCGGCTACAAAGACTCCACCGCCATCGGCAACGGCCCCGGCACCCAGCTCTCCCCCAACGTCCAGGGATTCCTGCTCGAAGCCCTCTTCCTGGCACACGTCCAGCTCGACGTCCCCGCTAGCGTCGTCGTACCTGTTATCAAGAACTTACTCGAAGTGTATTGGCCGCATATGATTAACCAGAACCAGTACCGCACGGGCTCATCGTGGGAATACCTCTTCCCCGACGGCAGTCCAGGTATCGGGTTGTTCACCAGCTTGAACCACCCCTGGGGCGGAGCACCGACGTATATTTATACTGATTTCATACTTGGTGTGCGGAGGGAGCGGAACGTGAGCACCGGGGAGACGGGGTGGGTGTTTGATCCGGTTTGGGAGGTTGTGGAGGGGCTGGGGTTGACGTGGGCGAAGGGGAAGATGCCGCTTCCTGGTGGGGAGGGGTGGATTGAGACGAGCTGGAAAGGGGAGAAGGGGAGCACGGAGATGAAGGTTACGGCGCCGGAGGGGGTGAAGGTTGAGGTGAGGCAGCGGGATGGGGCGAAGAGGAGGGAGTTGTTGTAGTTGTGGATGCTTTTGAAAAGTGTGGTTGCATGGGAAGGCCGGGGGTCTAATCCGCATACTGCTGCGGCTGACGAATGCTGAGAATTTATTCTTTTATTACCTTTTAATGACATCTCATTTATCTTGCAGACACAAGAACTCCAACGAATAAGGCTTGAAGCCTTCAAGGAAGCTACGATTGAGTTTGGTTGGTAGCCGCTCCTTCCATATATAAAACTTCAAAGATCTGAGGAAGCTGCGAACGAGCCTGCTTTGTAATCGTTCCTGCCACATATATATATGACTGGGGGTCTCTAAGGAAGCTGCGACTGAGCTTGATTGGTAATCGTTCTTGCCGTATATAAAGCTTCAGAGTTCTGAGGAAGCTGCCACTAGGTTTGCTTGGTAATTGTACCTTTTCCGATCAATGTTTTCGATCAATGTTACTGGCCCTAGCAGGTTTACCACCGGTTTTTGCAAATGCGCAAAAGGATCCGCCACGTTCCCCATTTCTGTACCATCCAACTTAAATTTCGTTTGCTGTGCCCGACGGGGATGGACAACATATCTGCAGATGACCCACCCCTAATTTGGTGTGTTCAGTTCGTGATTGAAGTTTCAATTTTGTACAGAAGGGAACACGGAACGAGATATATTCTTGAATATACATATGGGAGGTTGGTACTAGCTAGGTTTCACTGTCCATCCCGTTTCTTTGAACGTTAAACTCCTCCCCATATGTGCGTAGGGATCTACATATATTTTAACGCCTAATGTCTCCTTGCCGAGATTATACACTCTGAAAATCATGTATATTTTCTCAGATACCTGCTCGCCTAGTGCCATTTTGCCCATCTATGCGAAGTAAGTTAGCCGATGTAAATAAGTTACCATCACGGGAAGTAGAGTAATGATAGTGCACGAACATACCATCGTGTACTGTTTCCCATTCATAAAGAACCGATCGTTATACTTGCCCGTCGTCGTCTTAACCTCAATGTAATATTCTGGTTTTGCCCCTGCCCAGATACCTACGTCCAGATAACCCTTGACGATGAGGAATCTCGTCAGAGAGCCGTCATTATCCTTGTATACCAGATCGGATGTTTCCCCCTCAGTCCAGGGGCTCATATCGGCATACTTCGGGTGGATTATAACCTCGTTCCGGATCTTGCTGCGCCAGTCACTGTAGCCAAAGGATGTAAGAGCCATATTAGAAAGAATCTCGTATATCTGAGATATATTACTGTGAGAATATATTATATAAGGTGTTAGAAAAGATTACTTACAAAGAGCTCGCCTGCCGCGCCTATTTTTATGTCGTGTTTCGTTTCTCCTTGCGATCGGATACCAAATGCAGCTTCATGATCAAAGTCAAGATGCCACTGGCCATTGCCAGGGCTTGCTAATGCGGTAAATAGTGGTAATTGCGTCCGGCTGGCAATGCGGATAACATTATCGAGAAGATCCCGGTATGCATTACTCCTGTATGATAGATCCCGTCGAAGATTCACTGGAACAGAACTTCTTGGTGGTACGTTGTATGAGTACGTAGAACCTTGACTTCGGCCTTCCTCAAAGGTACTTGAAGATGGTGTGTCTAACCGCCTAGACACTCTTAGACGAGCTTCGCTTCTTTCAGAATCCCAAGGGAATGGGTGAAATCCATCGGATAGAGGGACTTCTCTTTCAACAGATGCGGATTCTTCACTGTCCGATTCCCCTTGGCTCATGTCTTCGAACGCTCTTAGCGGCGGTTCAATGCCTGGAACTCGTCCAATCCCTGCACGTTCTAGGATATCATCTAACACCAAGATACTGGAGTTAAGGACGTGACCCACGCTCTCACGGGATGCCTGGGAGACTTTGAATATCTTTATTAGCGTGTCTGGAAGGGCACTCTTATAACAGACCTCCCTAACATGCCTGTTTCGAGGAACGTATATTTGCCATGTCTCATCGTGCTTCTCTATGTGCAGGTGGCCAGTTTCCTGGTCGATTGGGCCAATCATGTCGTCATCTTGTTGCTGGATCGTACACTGAGTCGATATACCATCAGATTTGAAGACCGTGGTTCGTAAGAGTCCATTATACAGGGATGAAGGGGCACTTATAGCCAGCGGACTTCGACTGGAAACAGCACACCTATAGTCCTTTATTAGCATTCCAATACTATGCGGAACAATTTTTCTTACCGGAGGAGATAATAAGCTCTATCCTGGAATTCCTTGGTCAACTTCCTATCTAACACTCTATCCTCATTACAGGCGGTATTTTCTGTACAAATAAACGACAGGTACTTTCTGTCTAGATTCAGGGCCTGAAGAAAAGGGCGTAATTGCCGCACTGCCTCTAAAGAGAAGTCAAGAAATCCAATATGTCCCTTAAAGGTATTGGCAAGTTTCGCTCGATCAGTGATAGCAAAACTGTGGGAGCAACTTTGAAGAGATATACCATCTGATCCAGATCGGCTACCTCTAATAGGGAGGAAATCACAGCTCACTATAGGCCGCAGGTCACTTTCCTTTGGGTTCATGTCGTTAACTGCCCAGATCATCTTCTTTAGTTTATCTGGTTTATCTGGTGAAGGTTGTCCTTTGGATAAAGAGCGGAGTTCTTCCACAACCGTGCTCAGAGAAGCTGGTGATATCTTCAAACGGTCGGAAAGGAAAGATTTGAGCTTATCTGGGTATAAGCCACCGATGATTGCTCTGCCTTCAATCGGCACAGGGCTGGCCCAAAGACACTGAGAAGGTGCAAACCATGCAGTAGCGGATGTAACATAGATCAAGCGCTCTGTCTCAAAATTATTGCTAGAGGGATTTGTTAGAGATTTCCTGAACAACGTTAATATTTATCCACTTACATGACAGACTCCCATTCTTGTTCGCCTAACCTGCTCTTAGATAGGAGCTCGTATAGCTGTTGTAGTTTATCAAATAAGTCGGGAGGTGGTCTTTGCATTTTCCTGAACTTCAAGAGCATATCCATATAATCATGCCAGTTGGCATTTGTGATACCTAGGATCTCGCAGAAGAACTGGGTCAACTTCTTCTTCCGATACAGGCTGACAGAAGCCAGTGGTGTCTTATCGATAACGTTCTCAGGGCCCCTCCATACGCAACTTTGTGCATTAACCCAAGCAGCTGCTGTTGAAGTTGATTGGAACGCAGTAGGATGTAAGATTAAATCCTCTTTATGGAAAGTCTCACTGCGGTTGTTAAGTTAAAGCCAAGGATTCTAGCAAATGAATTAGACTTACGATAGCATGTCTTTAGATTGCCCACTACACTCATCTGCAATTAATTCGTATGTCTTAAGAATGCCACTTCTAGTGCTCATACTCCACACTGGGGGACTTAGACCCTTATGCTGCCGTAGAATGTCCAAGTAGAATTGAACACTTGTCTTAAACTTAACCCCAAACCTGTCAAGGAATACCCAGTCTTCATATGCACTGTCTTCCGTGGAAATTTCCGAAATGGCAAGGAACGGGAAGCCTGTATCGATTCCAAGCTCGTGAGATTTCTCTACTAAGCTTGGCAACGGAAAGTAAGTTTCCGAAAGCGTCGCTGGCGCATGAAGGCACGCAACTTCACTTTTGGATATATCACCCACTATTTGACTATCGCGAGTCATGTCTTCTCTGTAATGGATCCAATACTTTTTCAAAGTTCCGATAGTCTTATCTGGCCGATACCTAATAATGTATCGGAATTCGCCTGATAATGAGCCAGCGCCATGCTTCAGCCGAGGGACACAGCGAACTTGCAAAACCCTTTCGAGCCAGTCTAGCCAAGATAAATTGTGCCGCCGAGTGGAAGAGCTAAATAACTCCATGTACTCATCGTTGAGAAATCGGACAGGACACCCAGGAATCATTCGAGAAGGATTTGCAGGATCCGGCCCCCCCCCACTCAGAAGCTTCATAGGGCCATATTCATCGTCGGACGGCATGTATATGTCCTTGTAGTAGGGAGTTACCTTATGTAAGGAATGGTCATAAACCCAGAGCCGCGGCATAGTATTCTCTATGTTAGCGTGCCAATATAAGTAACGGAGATGTGCCTTAGAGGTACCCAAATCAGATGCTCCGTTGCCCTTAGAGTATAAGGTCAACAAGCTATCAACGAGTATATTTGGAAGACAGTCATGAGCATTGAGAAGTTTAAACATCTCTTTCCGCGAATTGTTTTCCGCAGCTTCAGGTTGTATGGTAACAATAACATCTGGAGGTATCGCAGGCCCGGTCTTAGCTGGGAAAAATAAACTCCCTGCCGACGCTGCCACCCACTGGTTATCGCTCAATGGTATGAGCGAAAGGTCCTTCAATTGCTTTTTGAACTTTGGGGATCGGCTCATCATGTATACTATCAGATCAGCTGCACCGGTATGCCAGTCAGCGTCAGTGTCGGGATTCTTCAACGTCGAAGTAGAACTCGTCAAATCCTGCTTTATTATGCAAAACATATCGAAGTCGTCAATATATTGCATTTCGAAAGCTGTCCTGAGTATTTCGATATCGACTGCTTCATAACAAAGAGATAAGAATTTTCTGGTTTCCCCCGATCTGTTAAGAAAGAGTGGCTGGCCATGTTTATCTATGCATTCTTCAAAGAGGATCCGCAAATCCCCTGGCTGATTGAGCTCTGTCGAAGATAAGGGAGTAGAAGGGTGATGATAAAGAATATTTTTCTTCCTCAGAAGATTAATAACCTTAGACGCGAACCTCCTCCACAGAGGATTCGACTTGAAAGCACCAACAACTGGTAAATATCTCGTCCAGTGATATCGAAGAGTATCCCTTCGACAGAAATCAAGCATTGCTTGACAAAAGGCTCTAGCGGCGTATTCAATAATTTTGTTGTTCCAGAGAGAATCAACTCGAACTTCTTCTCTATTTGCCTGCAAAATGAAATCCGCTTGGATCAGAAACTATCAATGAGTGTTAGTGTAAATATATATGTGAGCTCATGAACAGACTTACGTTGAACCCAGCAGTGCAGACCGGAAGGAACGCAAAGACGTCGTATTGGAGAGATACGAGCGGATATACAAGTGGACGGCCATTGTCAACTGGGAATGCTAAAACCACTTCGCATTCTTTGATGCCAGCTCGGGTATCATCGTCTGGCATTTCTGCTACTGTGGTTCGGGTTACAATATACCGCTTCTCATCCACAATTTCAGAGTCTCCGGAAATCTTGGATAGCCGTGTCACTCCAGATCCCTCGTCTGATTTGCGAAACGTGGTAGTGGTAATCCGTTGATCTGGGGAGTGGATTTTGATGCTGATCTCTTTAATCTTTGACAGAAACAGAAGTAACGTGTTGGGAATTGTCATAAACTGAGAGACCAACTCATCATAGGGAATTCTCTCGTGTAAACAAAGTGTCATTCTCGTGAGAGGGCGTTCCCTTAACGGGATAATATCGTCCTCAGGGATTGGAGTGATAATTCCCAGTTTCTTAATGCTCTCAGGTTCCCCATTGTATTCGAAAGAGAAGGAGAAAGAGTTGGACTGGATATGAACTCTGGATGCTACCTGAAAGACTGACTTAAAGCCGAGACCTTTCTCGCCAATATAGCCTGGCCTTGATCTCTTCCAGCTCTTTGCTGTGTTACAAATCTGGACTACGTCGCGCTCTGTGAAGCCATCTTCGTTGCATTCAACCACGATCTTTCCGGGGCTAACTTCGAAGCTAATTGCTGCATCATTCTCAGTGCGCGTGAATTGGCAGTCTTCCGCGTTTTGGATCAGTTCCAGGATGAAGCGGTTTTGCCGCGAGTAGATGTCCGTCGCGATTCTTGAAATGTGAGCGAAATGCTAGGAGACTTTTAGATTGGCGTGCTTACTTCTCTACCACATTCCCAAGTTGGTTTTGCAAGGACTGGATTATTGCCAGTCCGCCCGCGTCTTGCCGTGCGTAGGTGCCGGGCGACATCCATCCTTTGCCACGACTGACATCTAGCACGATCCTGCGTGCCTGTTCGACAGTGATATCTAGTGGATTGGACATTGCATGGTCTCGCGCGACGTAATGATATGTCTGACGATGAATGCTTGGGCGAGTTTCAATGAGACTGCGATGGATTGCTCTCACCGTCGGAATATAGGTACACAACTAGTGGTACGTAACCGCCGTCTTTCCAGCTGCAGGCAGCCACAACCGTAAGGGGCCACTACATGATCCAGGCCTATGTTTCGTATTGTCTCGCATACCCTAGTCTGTGCATTGTTGGTTCTTTCGGGGAAACACAACCTAGCTGTTTGGGATGTTAGGCCGCTTCATTGGGCAGCTAGTATCCACTAATAATCAATTATGGCTTCCGAGTCCCAGCACCAGCCTCTTAACCACTGGCTACATATAAGCGCCCAGTAATTCAGCTTCGCATTGCATTGCATTGCATTGGCCATGTGAGACGACATAGTCGTCAGCTCTGCAGGCTCACTGGCTGGCAAAAAAAGCATTTATGACACTAATAATGCTGGTTTAGACGGAAAGTCAAGGTTGTACCACTGAAAACATCTATTGGCTGCTTGTCGCATTATAATCGAGGCGCTCAATAAAGGGAGGGGAGCGGGTACTAATTGACGCGGTGCGGGACGACCCTTGGTCGTCGACAACACACCCCAAATTGTTTTGTCTCATATTGCCCCGCACACCCCAGTCTGTGTAATTTTTGGTGCAGACTAGGGTGTGCGAGGCAATATGAGACAAATCAATTGGGGGAGTATGTCTTATTTCCGCTTAAACACCCTCAGCGATGACGGCTTCAACAGACCTATGAAACCCTGACAGTCGACACATCAACCTTTACATGTGAACAGAAACAGGCAAGGAAGATTCAGTTACCCTATGGTTTGATGTGACAATCGTCACATGTGACAATCGTCATGCAATTAACTAGCATGATATCTTCAGGTTAAGAGAACTACCGAGTATATTTAGTTTCAGGCAGAGGCTCTAGACTGCAAGAGTAAAGAGAGGTACCAGCAGTGGGATACAGCTACTACTAGCAACGAAGGGAACTTCGAAAGCGCACTCCCACTTAATAAGGTTTCCTTCAGGGTAGCGGTTAAGCCTCGCCGTTGTCAAACCACACTACCCCAGGTGCCCAGACCCGACTCGTAGAATAGTGTTCGGCTTCATCAGTCCCATACACCTCCAGAAGTGGGTGCACCATCAAAGTGACTCTGCTGCCGTTGAGTCGTTCCTCTTGTCCTTCGTATCTCACTAGATTATCCGGCGTGTACTGTGGGCAGTCGCCATTGAAAGTAAAAGGTGCCAGATCGTGTAAACTGCGGCATCTCATTGCTGTTCTCTGGGTCGACAGCAAATACGAAATATTAGCCGCCTCGTTGAAGATTTTCTTGAGCTTGGAAGTAAAGTCAGTCTTCGTGTCGACTTTGATTAGATACCGTGCTGGACCGTCCAAAAAGCTTGACGCTTGTTGCTCTGCAATGCGCGCAACTAATCTTTCTGTAGTGATACGCATCTCCTTTTCTGTATCTGAAGTATCATATCGCAGTTCTGGCATAAGAAGCCTTAACGTGTCCGAGCGCCACACATAGGCGTCTCTTTCATTTGCTTGAGAAATCAGCAAGAGGTAGATTTCTCTATCAAGGGGAACGTACACTGTTTTGCAGCCGAATAAATGCTCTCGAGCGTATCCGCCTGGCCAACTCCAGCCAAAGATTTCTTGGTACTGTCTTTGAGAAAGAAAAAGGGACTCTGAAAGAAGCTCGTATAAACACTGTGAGCAAGAAGGGCATTCAAGAGAAGCGTCGCAGATCTTGCGGTCATGTATAGAGCTCGAGGAATCTGGTTATTCTCAAGTAGAGCTACCTGCGCCAGCTCTTGCATCAAGGTTACAAACTGCATCTCCTCTAGCTCTTGAACCGACAAAAGATCTTTAATAGACGTTCCTTTGGCCCAGCTTCTCATGTCGCTCTTCAACCTCTCAAGTTTGTGGGTGACATCGGCTTCTGGTGTTGGACGCCAACGCGCCGAGTCCCGCTTAAACGATTCTTCTTGTTGTCTCAGTCTATAGGCAGTGTATTCTTCCTTAATCAGGCCATTCTCTGTCTGGCTCGCATTAAGGCTAGCCTGTAAGTCACCGATGACCTTGCCTTGATCACAGAAGATTTTATTGTAGGAAGCTTCAGCGTGGTTCCACTGGGCGAGCTGATGCTCATACTCTGATAGCATATCACTCTCGTCATTCTCAGAACAAGTATTCCTCCGCGGTTGACTGGGACTTAGTTTGGAGAAGAAGCCGAAGACCGAAAAGACTCTGTTCTTGTTCTCTGATGCACTGGCGTGACTTTGGCGAGCTGAACTCGCTTCCCTAAGGGCGCGGGTTGAATGTTGCGGGATTGATCCACTATCGTTAGCTTGTTTGCTGGCCTCTGATGGATCGCGTTCTATGTGACATTCTCGAGAAACTTGGTCACTGTTAATCTCATCCTCTCGTGGGCTTGACCTCTGTTTCCCCAAATCCATTTTGGAAGTAGTGTTGTCCATGAGTAGATTCAGGTTCCAGTGCGGTCTTGCGTAGTGTTTTTAGTGACTGTGATCGAGATTATGCTAAATTGGAGACAGTGAGAGGCTTGCTCTTTTAATGGCTTGAAGTAGAGTTGAAACTACACTGTAGCCTACGTCTATAAATACCGGCTCATAGTGGGGGATCTTGCATACAAGCGCTACGGTGGAGAAGGTGAAACATTCTCTATTAGCCCAGTACGAGGGGTACCAATCACAAGCATTGTAGGTATGTGGGTAGAGGTGTGCTACCGGGGGTACAAGGGGCATTGCAGCCAAGCGTTGTCAAGGATCAAACCCAACATTTAGCTCCTTTCCCAAGTTACTAAATAGGCCATGTCCGCCATGACATGAGCCAAACCATTTCGAAAATCAGGCTCGGTACCATGACAAACATGCTCTCTTTTGAAGCGAAGCACACCAATAAACTTATTGTTGGAATTGACTATGGCACTACATTCTCTGGTATGTAACCTGGCTTTTGCTACAAACTGGATAGCCGCTAACGATGTACTATTACAGGTGTGAGCTACGTGACTACGGATAAGAGTAACATAGATGATATCATTGTCATCATGGACTGGCCTAATGGCGGAGGTCCTGTTGCGAAAACCCCGACAAGAATCGCGTATGCTTCAGAAAATCCACGTTTAGCAAAAAACAAATGGGGTTTCGACGTCGACCCAAAGCTCATTTCATACTCATGGACGAAGCTTCTCCTTGATAATAACGCTAGAGTGGGAGAACATGATGACCCAGCCCTTTCAGACTTGGTAGGACCTGGAACGCTGAAGCTGCCTGATTTTCGAGATGCTGCGGGTGTATGTGAGGACTTTTTGCGCGAGGTTCACTTCTTTGTGTGGAACAAATTAAAAAAGAAGTTTACGGAAGACACCATCCAATCTACGCCCATGCAATGCTGGATCACGTTGCCAGCCATATGGTCGGACGAAGCAAAAGACGCTACTTTGGCAGCTGCAAAAAGAGCTGGCTTCGCGAGCAAGGCTGGTGATGAAATATTTACCATTGCAGAACCAGAGGCAGCAGCGATAGCGACGCTAAAAAAATATGCTATGCCAAATGCTGTTAATGCCATAAAGGTATGCTCAGCTCCCTTTTGTGAGTAAATGCTGAACAAATCGTAGCCTGGTGAAAACATCCTAGTATGTGACTGTGGCGGTGGAACTGTCGATATAACTACATATACGATCACGCAAGTATTACCACGATTGGACTTTGACGAACTCTGCATTGGAGTAGGTATGTTTTCAATTCCTGGTTTTTTAACGGGGTACATAGCTTAGTTCTCTCCCAAATTTGTAGGTGGCAAATGCGGCTCTACATATATAGACCGAAATTTCCAGGCTCTCCTCTCGCAAAGATTCGGTTCTAGTTTTGACGATCTTTCTTTTGCACAGAAGGGCCCAGGAAGCAAGTTGATGCGGTCTTTTGAAAGTAAGAAGAAAGACTTTGGACTCAACGATGATGATGAAGAGTTCGAAATTGGCCAAATTAGATTGGACATTCCAGATTCCGACTATTACGATGCCTATGAACTTGCTGTAAAACTCACATAGTAGGTATTCTTGCTTTATCTACGGGTGCCATTTGTCTAACCGGACCACAGCGAAGACATGAAGGGTCTTTTCGACCCAGTAGTTGCAGAAATCACGAACTTACTCGCGCAACAGGTAGAGGATGTAAAAAGGACCAAGAATGCTTATATTGATGTATTTGCCACTATTGTGTAAACGTCGATTTTCAAGCCGTTGCTAATATTTTACTGTTCAACAGCGCATCATCCTTGTTGGTGGATTCTCCGAATCGCCGTATCTGAATAATGCCTTGGAAGATTGGTGCCAGCGTAACGGCAATATTATGCTCGTTTGTCCTGATCATCCGTAAGCTAGTTTTCTTAGTCGTCAGTTTGGCACATACTGATACTTCTAGCCAATCCGCTGTTGTGCTTGGCGCAGCTCTACGTGGCTTAGAGGGTATTGCCCCTCGCGTGAAGCATGCTCGTCATCATTACGGTATCGCTTTGAATATGACATTCCGTGAAGGCATCGATCCAGAGGACAAGAGACACACTAGCCCGTGGGACAATGGAAAACTCTGTTCCGATAGAATGGAATGGTTAATATCAAAAGTGAGTCCGCCAGCCTCGATGACATATATCATTTGACGAGCTAACAGTTGTCTCATCTAGGGCGACGAAGTAGTCCGAGGTACTTTCAAACGTGCATATTGTTGCCGTACCTATTGCCCCGGCGAGCAAGTAGTTTCGACAATCAATTTGTATTCATGTTCATTGAATGATGCACCAGAATATAGAACTCATCCACGTATGTTATCCCACAAAACAAACGACTAAAATAGGGGTATAACTGATTTGGTACAGGAGTCGACCCAAATGGGGTAATAACATCAACATTCGAAGCTGACTTCAATTATGGTGATGCAACAACATCAAGATATAACCCCACATCGAAAGAAACAGTTCACCGGTTTTCGTACGAAGTCCAGGTAGAATTTGGAGATAAAGGGAATAACCTCACATTTAAAAATATAGTGGGGGGCAAAGTAGTATCAACAGCAGATATTAGTTTCAATCAAGAGTAAACACTTCAATTAAAATAATGAACTGTTTAAAAAGCCTACGTACTACTATTTATATGTGTTCCGGCCCAACCACGAATATGTTCCTTCGCGAATATGCCAACGTATTCGCGAATACGACTTATTCGTGGTTGGGCCGGAACAGATGCTAGAATCTAAGCCCAGCTCCAGTCCTGAGCTGAACCAAAAACCGTTTTTACTAGAAGCCAGAACCCTTTTCAGCTAAATCTAACGCCTCGCCAGCGGCTCCTGGGCAATCAACCTCTAGACAGCTGATTTACCGTTCCGGGGATTTGGAAAGCCGACACAGCATTGGAAAACAGAGGACTTTATAGGATAATTGTAATACTTACTACAGTAGTGGTGTTGTCAGAATAAAAGCAGCATTAGCCTTAGAACCGTTCACGCAATATAGTAATTAGTTACCAAGTTTCCATCAACAGAAATCTCAAAGTCGTTACATTCAGCGACCATCTCCGGCAGAGATTCCCAATTCTCTTGAGTCTATGGTCGTATGTGGTAGTTACACGCTTGGTTGACTGTAAGTAAACTCCTTTCTACTCAAACGAATATTTGTCGTCACATTACCGCCCAGCGGAGTCGCGGACGAAGATCGTCGATCAACTGTCTTGGCATCGGGGAATGGCCATGTCTATCTGCCGCGATGCCCGAGATGCAGGTGAGAAACGCGCATGAGTGCGGGATGATTAAGCTTACGTAGGATGGGGTTGAGTTGGGAGAATAGCACTCAAGTATAGAGTATTGTTGTGGGATTTGAGGTGCCGTGCGATTTCAATTGCGGCTGTCGTTAAGTTATTCACGCGGGTGGCTTTATAAGCTTCAGCCACGATGCGCCTGCCGGCCCAGCCTTCAGCGGATCAAGATATTACAGCGTACCGCGTTCTTTCTCCACTTAGCACGCACTGGGAACGAAAAGTACGGTGTTATCTCATGAATACGGTAAACGAGATATCGCTATGCAGCACATTATCATTTTTGGGGGTGCTTTTAGTACAAGGGCTTGAAGTTTGACATTGTCGGCATTCTTATGCATTGTCCGGATCTACGAGTAGGGCCGAGTCGGCAATGTCAAAGTCTGCAGATCACCGCGATCATCGTCATGATGAAGGTTTGACGCATGGCTAGAGGAGAGGTTAGTTCGGAAGTGGAAGCTGGCATCGCCAGGTGACTGTTACGGCTGAATTGACTTGATGCTTGGAATCAGTATGGGGGGATGAGGAGAGGTATAAAGAGACCTCTATCTCAGCTATCAAGTTTCGTTTCAGTCCATCCAGATCAGCTCTTACCTCCTGTGTATCAATCTTCTCAGCGTTTGAAAATGGGCAAATTCACATATGCAGTTCTCGCTGCACTCCTCGTCGCTACTGGGGATGCTCAATCCAAGAACCCTGGCCTTGGGGTAAACTCTCACGCCCAAGGAGCCACAGAGGAGGTAACACCAGGAGCGGGCCCAAACGGGTGAGTTCCCAGAAACACTCCATCTCTTATCTCCAACTAACCTCCCCCCTCCAGCTCCGAAGACTGGCTCAACACCGGCCTAACTGGCAACGGGTGGGAACCTCCCTACCTCGCCCTCAACGACGTAATCCACATCTCGCGTCCTGACTTCTACGCCGGCGTCGGCTCGCGCTGCCAGCAATATGATAGCTACTTCCAAAAAGGCGGGGACGGGCACGGCATTGACCCCGTGATCCTCGCCATCATCGCCATGCAAGAGTCTTCCTGCAACGCCGACGCAGGCGGTCCAACACCAGGGCTGATGCAAGTTTCGTGCGCCAATTACCCGAACGGGGTCTGCACGGACAGCATCCAGGATAACGTCGACGCTGGGGCGAATTACCTGCGCGGTCAGCTGGATGTCGCGGATGGGAATGCGGTGTCGGCGTTTGGCAAGTATAATGGCTGGTTCACGGCGGGGCTGGGGCTGAATGGGAATCGTGGGCTCACGACGGATTATCCGTGCTCGGCGGAGGGGAAGTCGAATGGGGTGCCGCAGAACTTGGATTATTTGCAGCAGGTGCTGAATGGCTGGTTGCTGGGCTTGGATGTGTATGGTGAGGATAACTGGATTGGCACGTATAACTGTGATCAGTCGTGTTCGAACGGGTGTTAGAGAGCAATAGTGGAGACTCTTTATCTCTGTACAGTCCTTTATCTACTGTACAGTATCGTCTAGTGGTAGAATATATCTTGGCTTGTGGTAGAACTCATCGTGGAACAGTGAATTTGACGCTTCTTATCGAGTTGATGGCCATGTGGACGGGAGGGACGTTGGATTGGACGGGAACAGATGCCGGAGCACGGAGCCCTCGTCCGATGCTTAATTGTCGGTACCTAATATTTAAGGCATGAACCCCACCCACCAATGGCACCATCCCCACGCATCTCACTGAAACAGCAGAAGCTCTACTATAACAACGCCGATGGATCCATTTATCATCTTTTACTTCTTTATCTTTAGAATCGTGGTACCCTAATCGTAGTGAACTGCCCTTAAGATCCATCAAAAATCCAGGAAACCCATTGAAATTAGCCAGTACCAGCTCCTGCAGAATGACTCGTTTCCACTAACTCGCGTGGATCGTAGATCGCCGGTGTTAATTTCTGATATTCACATGTTTCCCCGTCCTAAGCCGCGGCATTTTTTACAAGGTTCTTCCCCACATGCTCCAGTGTACTCCAGTGCGCCCAACCCCCCAATCGTGCACTAATACTCCACTAACTGTCCACTAACATCGCCCCAACTCCCCCTCTAAAACCTACTAAACCCTCTAAACCCCCTCTAACTTCCGTCTAACCTTCCTAACTCAACCGTACCTGCCGCAACCCTGGTCCGTCCCTGGTCGGCCCTGCTTGGCCCTTGTCCCCTTCCCCCCGCAAACGCTAAGCGCTATATGTCTTGTTTACGCCCTGTGCCCCGGCGATCGCTGTCTTCCTTCTCCAACGTGCCACCGAAGACAGGGTAGTAAGCTGCCGTCCCTGCTTCTAAACCTTGGATCTCCCACTCTCCGCAATTATGGATATATGTCATGCGGCCAATCGCAAGTCCTCCTCGTTTTGTTCCCCCGCGATTTCGCCTTGCCCACATGCGATGATGATCAACTTCCCACTGTTGACCCCGGAGGAACTGGGCTCACGGTCTCCGTCAGCGCGGCGCGGGTGGGTGGGAAAAAAAAGAGCAGAGGTTCCCATGTGCAAAAGGGGATTATAGGAGAGTATATAACCAATTCGTCCTCCCACCCCATCATCCCGTCCTTTCGCCCCCTCCTCCCGTAAGAAACCACCAAGCCAATCCATCCAAACAACCCACGTTCACTTCAACCCCAACCCCCCAATCCAACAACCATCACCATGCGTTTCTCCATCCTCCCCATCGCCCTCCTGGCCACCACCGTCGTCGCCGACGGCGCCTCCATCCTGGCCGCGATGTCCAAGATCTCCGCCTCGACATCCAAGCTCAACGCTACCATCTCCGACTTCCACGGCGGCCTGATCGGCCTGGCCGAGACGATCCCGATCCTGATCCAGAGCACCACCCTCCTCAACGACATCAAGGAGGGCACCAAGACCGCCGAGGAGTCCACCGAGCTCACCGTCGACGAGACCATCCAGGTCTCCGGCGCCACCTCCGATCTCGTCAAGGGCGTCCAGACCTCCCTCCAGACTATCGTCGATACCAAGCCCGAGTTCGACGAGCTCCTCGTTATCAGCCCCGTCATCCTTATCAACCTCCAGCAGCAGAAGTCCGCCACCGACAAGTTCAGCAAGGCTGTTGTGGCTAAGCTGCCTGAGCAGTTCCGCAGCATTGCTGAGGGACTCATTGCGCCTATCGATGTTGCGTTTGATGAGGCTATTGCGGCGTATAAGAAGTTCTTCTAGATGTAAAAAAGGGTTTGATTCTATTGGGGTGTTTCTTCAGAGGAGGGTTTGGTGAATTGATTGGGTGTTTTGATTAGGAGGGAGAGTGGGATAGAGAGTTAAGTTGGAAATATAATTCAATTTATTCATCCTGCATATATGATCTTTTTAACATCACATTGAAGTTGACTTTGCGAACAATAGAGAATCATTTTCGGTATTAGGTGGGTGCATAGACCACCCAAATAAATACTATCATCTGTGGGTAGGATGATAGTCGCCATTCCCAAAGCCCACCAGGCCATTGGTATCTCAGGCGGTTTGGTTAATCACGAGGCTTCTCAAAGACAGACATAAACAAATACTTTAGAGGCAATCCCACTCTTCTACAAATCTATCATTGTTCTATCTTCTATCTGGCACACTGGCCCATAACAGACGGACAGACATGCCGGGTTACCTCAATTTTCTCAGGGACGTCTCTGAACGGATATCGAGTTTTCACCCTGCGAGTAGATACCTACTCTTGTCACCGTCACTGCCACCACCGCGCGAGATTCTCACCACGGCGCCGTTGTCATCATTGGGGATTCTCGCCACTTTGGACCACTGTTCTTCGGATCGAGACAGCCTGGCTTTAGTTCAGTTCTCAACAGATGTATGGATTGATCGTGGGCGAGCTTCTCACACACTTTGATTGTAGTCTATCTGTTCTACCATCAGATAGTCTTGTTCTCGAAAAGTATTTATATTAAATAGGCATACGAATATTCTTTCAGCATCCGCGTGGGGATCTGCCTTCACTTGGAATGGTCCTGGGAGGCATTCGAGGATTACTCTGGGAATATTTGTGCACAAGAATAGCAATGGCAACCTCTACAACCACTCCACGATGGGATAATGTCAGGACTTGGACTATTTGATCGCAACCACAACAGCACACAACGAACTGGCTATCTCAGCAACCGTTTAGGATCCAAGAACGAGGCGGACGTTGACACTGGTGATGAAGAGCACATTGGCGAGGAGGATGCTAACGAGACGGACACTGATGTCACTATTCTAGATGCCATTGTCAATGAAGAGAAAACTGATATCAACATGCAAACCGTCCAAGGTGCTAGTGCCAATGACGAGGGCACTGGCAAGAAAGATGGCAATATTGATGTTAGTATGCTACCTGACCAAGATACCAGTGTTAAAAGAGGCGGGCACTGACGAGAGCGACGATGACGATAGGGACGCCGGCGCCAATACCATGCAGATCGCCTCAGCTGACCCTCTCAAAGAAATTAAATTCGTCTTGCCTGTTAAATACAAGGCATTAGGCAGGAATGCTGACATCGAGCTCGGCGATTTCGAAGGAGCTGTGACCTATTAGTCGCATTATTTTCGCGTTGGGAAGGAATTTGTACTCACGGACAGCTATCTTGGCTGCGAATGGGAGAGGCACATTGTAAGTATACTTATATATGACTGCCTGAAGGTTATGATCTCAAGTCATACAGGAGAATTTGTTTCAAATTCCACCTTTGGACATCCCTTCTCTATTCTCAACCACCCCTTCACGCACATCAGCTCAAGGGGCCATCGCAGGCTCAACTATGTTGTGAGTCGCGTTTTCGAGGCAGAGGACGGATTTGCGTTGTTGTCTTCTCACTGTGGCGCTTCTGTCACCATGTGGGATTCTCACCACTCTAGGCCCTCACCATCGCGCTTCTGTCACCGCATGATATGAATTAACCGGGCCCGGCTGTTTTTCGAATTTCTGGGTGTTAATGCGACGAGGAGGTTCCCAATGTTCTTAGACTCAACATGGATTCGGACATCTGACTACAAAAGGGTGTTCAGAATACCCGTATGGCTCTTTGTCAGGCTAACGTTCCCGGCGCGCCCATCCACGGCTGTCGGCAAAGTCCAAGATAAGATTAGCATTATCGCGACCATTCAAAGGATAGTACACTCCATCATACTTCCCACAAGGAGCTGGGTAAGGGGGCTGTAGTTGGGAATGTGGTGAACACACCGCTTCTTAACATTACTAGCGCCACGAAGCTCTGGGTTGTTGCACCGATCTCTTAATCTACACCCATAAACGCCCAGGGCAAGAAGATAGAACGATCTCGTACTTGATGCGGCCGTTATTGTCACCGCCACGGAGGGGTATTCTCACCGTTTCGTGCTGTCACCGGCTGAGATCCTTACCCCTAAGATCCTTACCACTACGTGATTCTCGTTATTAGGTATAGTTCTACCTCGCTCACTCGAACCTTCGTCCATGGAATCAAAATTGCATCTAAAGCACGGGTGAATAGTAATGATGCCACCATATTAACTGGTGTTTGCCAGCCAAATGGGTTGCAAGCTAGGCTCGCAATCTATGATGCCACTATAGATGGAAGTCAGCTGGCCATTTTGCCTCTTTTATGCCAGCTTTGCTGCTAGTATGTATTCAATGGGGTTTAGATCCTTCGTAAAGCTGCTAAGACTTTGGCTCCAAATGCCCCTTCATTGCTATAGTCGAGTAAATGAATAGTCTCAAGGACAAACAGTCGCATAGCTGGAACTCTACAACTATTTCAGACTCCTGTATGGCTCCAACTTCTACACCCCTAAATCTTCTATCTTGAACCTGAAAACAATGATAAGACGAGAGAGTAATTACAATTACTCCGTGCCGGTCACAGATTTGATATTCAGATCGATTTCGCGAGATACAGTTATAATCAGTAATAGGATGAATCAGAAGCACACTCAGGATTCTCACATCAGAAATACAGGAAAATCAAAGAATGTGACAGGCGAAATATATATCATTGTGCCAATATATCGTAAACTCAATTCTAGCCCTCTTCAACCTCCTGAAATCCCAAAACAACAACCGTATCTCGACATAAGCCGCTTCTCAGAATATATACAAACAGCAGAAGCTCTATTCCTATATACACCACCTCCTGCCAGTCCCGAAGGCCCAAATTAAGCCACTGCAGATAGCCATGTTCGCACCTACGTGCCCGACACGAAGCAATTGACTTTTAATGCTTACAAGCACTGGGAGTACCACTCGTTGGTGACCTTGCAGGTGGAGCCGGCAACGCAAGTAGTTGGGCCAGTCCATCCGTTGCCACCACATTGTCCCCACTTGGGAGCGGTGCCAGTAGTAGGTGGGGTGGTAGACTGAGTAGGTGGGGCGCTGGTGGTGGTGCCAGTACCTGGGTTGGTGGAGCCAGAGCCGAAGGTAGAGCCGATGGGGCCGACCTTGATGTTGGAGTAGGTGACGGAGGAGTTGGGGACGTTGGCCTCGACGTCGGCGGGGACACCGGAGGTGATGGCGCAGGTACCACGCTTGGAGCCGAGCTTGGTGGAGTCGGTGGGGAAGGTGCTGTCGAGCCACAGCATGTTGGATGCATGGTCATCCCAGATGCTCATGACGAGAACCATACCATCCCTGAGGGCATCACCCATGTTGGCGAGGCCACCGTGCTTGGCGAAGTCGTTGGTGTCGCCAAAGACCTGCTTCTGGGCAGTGCAGAACTCGGTGGTGATCGAGTCACCGCTAATGCCGGCGATGGAGGAGACGGAGTTGGGGATGACGACGCCGTCCTGGACGTAGAAGCGCTTGATGTCGGTGAGCTCGCCGGAGGCGGTTCCGTCATCAGTGATGAACTGGGTGACGACGGTGAACTTGGAGTTGGTGTCGACGGTCTTGCCTGGGCCGTAGTACTCGAGGTTGCCCTGGCGGTAAGGGTTGAAGTCGCATCCATCAGGATCGCAAGTTCCAGCATAACGGTCGTTGCTGTAAGTGCCACCGCAAGCATCACCGGTGCACATGGTCTGGCCGGGAGTGTCGCAGGGGTGGGGGGTGTAGGCGTTCGAGATAGAGTTGGCCTCCCAGAGATCCATCTCAGCACAGCACGAACCGTGGTTACCGATACCGGAGTTTGCATCGTTGGAAGACTCGATCCATCCCTCAACGTTACCCTGAATATCTGGTTAGCAATCGAATCAACTTTTTCTATAGAGTTTCTCATACCTGGCCACTGATGAACTTGAGATCACGGGGGCATTGGGAGTCGCAGTATCCCGTTCCGTACTTGGCACCAGCCTTGTTGGTAGGGAACTTAGCCATTCCTCCGTCAGCATCCATGGAAACGAAGTACAGAGCTCCGTTCAGGCCACACGGCAAGTTCGAGACATCGACATCGAAGGTGAACTCTTGGCCGAGAACTTTGAACATCTCGTAGTTGCTGTCATCCTTCATCAAGTACAGACGAGAGCCGACGTTCGTCTGGGATGCCTTGGTGACAAACTTCAGAGACAGGGCGTTTCCGCTTGTCGAAGCACCATAAGTGCCAGAGTAATCGGCTCCGTCCAGGGCGCAGTTGGCGGCGCAAGTCGTGTCATCCGGGCAAAGGGTTGAGTCCCAAGTTTGCCCATCGTAACAGTTGGTCGCTGAACTGGTGGAGTGAACCCAACGCCAGTTGGCATCAATGACGACCTTTCCGTTGTTCGTTGTGCAGCTGCCTTGGGCAGTGCAAGTCTGCCAGGTCATGGAAGGGTGAGTTTCCGTGGTGAGAGTGCCGGCCTGCTGGCCAGCCACGACGGCTGCCAGGGCAGAAACGATAAGGGAGCGTTGGTACATCTTGATTCAAATGAATTGTTGAGTCTGAGAGTTTGATACTATGATGAGGGAGAGGCATTTGAGGTGGGATCGGCCACAGCTTTATACGCCATGATCCACCGGGAGTAGATAACTTAGGCTGTGCCTGTCTGTGCCTGTCGGCACGCCTGACTGCCCATTGGCCTGTAGCTGCTGCAAAAGGCTTCGAGAAGATGCTTCGAGAAGGAATATGGAAGGTGGGCGCCGGTCGGCGGCCAGACGGGATGAATGCAAGAAACGCGCTGCGGGGATGCCCCTGGCGGAGAATAGAGGCTTAGATCAGACGATAATCTATACGGGCGGCCCGTGTGGCCTGAAGTTTTGCGCGGATATGAGTCCACGATATTCAGGTGGAAGCTGCAGCGGCATTTTCACCAGGCGTATCGCCGCGCCTGGACGTAGTGATGTGGAGTGGACGCCAAGATACGCCTCCACTGACCCCGCGACCTCATCTCCCCGCCTTCTCTCATTCTTCCGCCCCACAGCCCCTCTTATCACGCTGTCACATTGTAGAATGCGCCAACCAGAGTATGCATGATCTTGAGGCGTTGAAACGCTCGAGGGGATGCAAGATTAGTGGCGTCTGCCATCCCGTCTTTGGTGCCCATCTCAGGTCCCGACGGACCTCGTATCCTAGCGAGCGGCACAGACTGTTAAGCATACACAGCAAACTGACGTAGAGTTAACGTTCGGCGAGATGCGAACTCGGAATAGCGATTAATTTTGTCGAGATTATCACCTGGGCTTTGGAAAATTGAATAGCGCCAAGTATGCTTCGCCATGTGAATAATGGAAGAAGTTCCTCGGCACGGAGCGGCGCGTTCGCCGCATCTCTAGACCACTCTACAGCCTCTCGGCAGCCGCATCCGAACATACAAACCGATAGCGCCACTCTGTATATTAAAAATTAATCAATGCCAGAATTCCACCACTTTACGGTTGTCGGCCCTTGTTCATACTTTTTTCCGCGCTCAGTCCTCTCTGCGAGCTAATGAGCCGTGTGTGCTCTCTTAGTGAGGATAATATCTGCTCATTGTCAACAAACCCCGCATATGGAACCCTGTCGGGCCTATAGCTACCGGAACCTTCTTTCCCCAGTTTCCACTGGCTGCTCCACTCAGTATCTCGGAACTCGTCGCCGCCACCCCATTCGGCGCTGGCCCTGCTTCTAGAAGCCTGTCTAGCGATCTCGTGACAGATAATAGCTTCATGCGGGCGCCTATATTATCGGTTGGGGGACCGAATAACCGTAGAACAGGCTGTGCTTCCGGATATTGGATTGCTATGCAGTCCCTTAATTTGCGCTGACAGCTGGCTAGAGGCTTTTCCGTTATATGACCCGTATGTTTCTCGAACCACTGTATCAAAACAACCCCCTTTATTCCGGCACGTTGGACTTGGGGCACGTTGTTGCAGGAGTAAAGACACGCCGGTGTCTCAACGCCCTCACGAGGGCTAGTAAGCTTGAGGGTAATGATGCTTCTCACACCCTTTGCAATAATAATTAGCCGGAAAGTTCGCTGTTGCTACGCTCCCAAAGGCGCCGGGCCCCGCCACTTATCCACTCCATCAGCGCTTTCTGGCTGGTGCTCCGCCTGCTAGCATCGGAAAAGCGGTGCGGATCATGTAACCACGTGGAAACGCATTCGTCTCGTGCATGGACAGAATAAACATCGCTCAGGTTCCGGCGTGAGGTAGTATCGGAGAGTAGTGGCAATGGCGCTCAAGCGGAAGCAGTAAACACCACGACTCTGCAACATATAAATACTACCGTTAAAATCCCCTCCTCAAACTATCAACTGAAGTCATTGAAACTGAGAGTGTTTATTAGCATCAATTTGTGGAATATTAAGCTTTGAAGCTGCCAAGAATACCTAGCCAACTTCGCAACAGATCGTCATCCCCGCAATTTGCGATATATGGGGAATTTTCTCTTACTTTATTGCTGTCAATGGAGCAGCATAATTTTTTCATCGGTGGGTTTGAACATGCAGAGATGTTCAAAAGGTAAAAAAAACATAATTACAGATATTCCGCTGTCGTTGCGTTTGCTTCCGGTGTTGGTGTATACTCTGGTGGGTTGCGATCCCTAAATTTCAAATTAGGCTAGCGAATGAAATCTTGGAAAAAACAGCCTGTCACATCTCACATCTGAATGGGAAGTAAACTTCAACTGCTCGCGTCCCTATTTGTCCTATTCTATCTACCCCTGGGAGTTTTGTCGAGTCTGGAGGCGTTCCCTAGTCTTAACTCAGTATTCCCATTGTTGATCTGTGTGTACATAGCAGTTCAATAAAGTGCAGATCCCACCGACACCAAGTGGTCGGTGAAAGCAAACAAACGCCAATTTCTACAAGTAGGACGCATCTTCCCAAACCTCTAGCGACTAATATATCTTTATCTCATTTTACGTCAACATGGAGGCCCCACAGACGCCATCGCCTGCACCGTCAAGCTGCTTTAACTGCAGCAAGCTCCAAACCGAGATCCCAGAACCACTCAAGCGCTGCGGAAAATGCAAAACGGCATTCTACTGCTCTCACGAGTGTCAAAAGGTTAACTGGAAGAGCCACAAAACCACCTGCCATCCCCCAGGCTCTGCGCCTCCTCCCAACCCACCACGGGAGTCTGGGGGCCGTCACAACCCAGGATTCGAGGCCATGAACCACGCGTTCGGGCTTTCCAACGATGATTTCCTACACAACCTTCCCGAGGGAAGAGACTTTCACTCTCCTGATTGACTGTTTCAGAATGCGAGTGGAAGACGAGTACACTTTCCGTGGGAACACAATCGGCATTTATAATGGGGACAAACCGCTTCCCCCATTTAAGAAGTTTTTGGAGTCTTGCTGAATCAAGACATGCGATTCTACCACCATGGTGGAGCCCCGCGAAGAGACGGGAGTGGGAGAGACTTGCAGTGAATGGCACGTCGTATAACATCAATGGTGCTGTTGAGAAGAGTGATATCCAGGAACATTATGGCGACAATTCGATGCCATTGAAATTGCGAATCCTAGGGGAGAAGATTTATGGCAAGGGCTTTATGTGAAAGGGGTAACTTTGAGGCGTGTGCAGTCTGTGTCTTTGGCTTGGCATGATGATTGCTGACAGATGGAAAGCAACTGTTGGTGAACCAGTCGTACTAGGCTTTACTTTGATTTGGAAGACCTTGAGGAGATTGAACAAATTGCGATGCTATTTAAATGTCATTTAAATGATTCCAATCCATTCCTGTTGTCAAACTACCAATTGTGACGAAGTTATGCCAGTAGACCATTGAGGTGAAACAGAACGCCATAGATCGTTGGTATGTTATTATGCTTCTTTATAATACATATTTGTAGCGGCAAATTATCGTACACCCGTAGTCCGCGTCTATCTATAATACATAACCGTAACTGTAAATGGCTACAGATATAACCAGCTCTCCTCGATATTTTCTCGGTCCCCTATATTACACCTTGATCGCCTGTTCCTTCGCCTCCCTCAGGCTCTTCAGCTCTTCTATCTCTTCTTGCACATCCTTCCTCACCTCCGCCTCCCTCCTCTCCAGGCTTTCGAAATTCAGAAACTCCTGCTTATCGTACACCTCAACTCCATGCTCCTCGTCCAGCCTGTCCATTTCCTTTCTAAACTCCTTTCCCCTGCTTACATTCTCCTTTATGTCCCCGCCATATTTCTGAGTCATGAACGACGAAACTCGGACTTTACCAAGCGACTCCTGCCTGCGCCTTACACTCGCTGCATACAACGGGCGTGTTTTACCAGTTATCTCTTGAAGGCTATACTCCACCTTCCACTTGTCAGTAGGTTTCAGCTTCTCGGGACGAAGAACCTCGTTGCCGTTGACAAAGTTGCGGATGTTCAATTTGAATGCCGCCAGACGGTCCACGGAACCCTTGTCATCGTCCTCGATTGGGGCAGTCGGATCCGTTGAAGCATCCGCCGCTGCTGTCCCCTTTCTGCCCTTTTTATTATCTGGAACATCGGCAACAGTCTCGCTGGCATCACTGGCCAAGTCTGCCACGTCATTATCCTCAGCACGGGCTGCCATAATATCCAGCATCTTGTTAAGAGCTGCCTCAACCGGTGTGCCCTTTTCGACTTTGCCGATGGCATTGCGGATAGTATCTGCGGAAGCTGACTCGTCGAGGTGGTTAAAGGCGGCCTCGAGCATTTCATTTTGGTCTTCAGCATTCACAACTGCTGCGGCGTCTTCAATTGCGGCACGGAGGGCTGCTTCTTGGCCCTCTCCATCAAGGCCAATCACTCGCCTTTCATATTCTTGGATTTGCTTGATATTGGCCTCCTGTGTAGCTTGAATGTCGTCCTCAGAAACGGGGCGAACGAAAATATACATGAAACAGTCGTTGTCGGTAGCACTCTTTGGCCTTGTCTCAAATTGTACTTCCAAAGACTCCTCCGGAAATTTCTCGGTTGCGCGGTCCAGAACTTTGTTCAGGAGGTTCAGGCTGACTTTAAATTCAGAGTCTCCCAGCGTAGTATCGGTAGATCCATGAAGAGACTGGTCCATCTCCGGCAGGGGAAGATACTGGAAACCAAATATCCTCTCCGTGTTATGGAAGGCAACAAAGATGCCATCCATGCGGCCCATGCGGACTTGTAGAGAGTATTTCAAGAAAGCAGAGCGGGCCATGTCGTAGTACTCACGCTCATAGGAGTCATATTCGCCGTGCCGAGACGTGATCTCGTAGCCCAATCCTTCCTCATAGTCTGTGGCGTCTCTGCGAATAGAGATGACAGCTCGTGTCTTAAGATCATACATGCCCGTCCCGGGTAAACGGGGATCATGGGCATCAAGCTGCGAACGCATAAGAAAGTCGCCGAAGGTTGTATAATGATACGACTCGGGGCTGTTCTTATCATCATCCGTAAGAGTGTGTGAATTTTCCTTTCGGTACTTTATATACTCTTCCTTGTCCGAAGTTAAGAACTTCTCCATCGATTTCCCAAGCCATTGGAGCACGTTGGATGTGTCAAATCCCTTGTTCGCATCAATAGCGTAGACGCCATCCCGGCGGCGAAGGAATATACCAGCAGGCGCTCGCTGAATGGCAGTGAACGAGGCTAAGGGGTTTGGGAAGCCTCGTGATAGTTGATCATGATTGACAGGCCGCCATTTTGATAACAGGTAGTGGAAGTGTGCCAGAGCCGAGGTCATACTAGATGTTGACCCGGTGTATTTGCTGCCCTCGTTAACTGCCGTATCAATCAATGTCTTGTCGCGCGAAGAAGTGATGTATTCCTTCAACGCGTTGTAGTCGAACTCTTTCACCGGAGTTATGGATTCCAAGTAGGGGTCAAAATTGTAGACGCGGGTATGGGGGTCCCGAAGCCGATATACCCCCTGATTGAAAAGGACCCTTTCAAGGCCGCAAACAAGGCCAGGCACAGGTGGCTGAGGTTTTTCAACTGGAACCAACTTTAGTTCCCGTGCGCGAACATTTCCAAAGGTGCAGTTTTCCCCTTTCTTAAGTGGTTTAAACACAACACCTGTTGCTTTTGGCTTTGGTGCTTTCAGTGCCGACTCTATGGTTTCGTACGTATTAAGCAAAGTCGTAGATAGTGTCTGATCAGCTGTTTCAAGCTCCTTACGCGCAGCATCCTTAAATATATCTTCACGCCCTTGTGCCATCTCGATGCCACGCGTATTCAGCAGATCCTTTTCCTCCAAGATCTTCATAAGCACTGTTTTCGCAACCCGAGCGGCAGAGGTGCTAGTAATGGAATAAAGATAGGATAAAAGTTGCCCTCTTCGTTTGGGCTGTCGCTTGGGGACTTTTGTGCTAGGACGAGGTATTGGTACAGTGCTTGGGATCCGCCGTGGGACAACCGGTATGGTCCGAGTGAGTCTGGCTGCTGGTAACGACTTACGCCGAGAGGCTCTAACTGGCACTTTCGACGGAACAAGTCGTGTTATCGATATACCCCCCTTTGTTTTTGTAGATGACACATCCGAAGACGAAGGTGGAGATCCATCATTTGAAATATTCTGCGCTTCGAGGGCCTTCAATTTCGCGCGCTTCTTTTTTCTCAATCTACGCTTCTTGCTGGCACTTAGCGGGGTTTCTCCGTCCGTTCCAGGGAGACCCTTGCCAGAGCTCGATGCCTTCAATGGTGTCGCTGTGTGACCTTCGGGATCTACTTTGCCACCATTGGACCGTTTCTTCGTTTTGGTTTGGGCTCCTTTGCTAGAGCTAGGTGGCTCTAAGTTATCCACTGTTTCGTCGGCTTTGCCTGCTGGAGCTGGTTCGGACCGCTTCTTCGTTCTCGGTTTCGCCCCTTGGCCAGAGCTCGATGGCTTCAGGGGTGTCGCTATTCTGTCGGCTTGGTCTGCTTGACCTGGTTTGGGGGCGTTATTCGCGGACTGCTGCAGCCAGGAAGCCAAAGAGGCTGAGTCTGTTGATTCCGCTTTTTGAGGTTCATTTTCGGTTTTATGTGTGGCCTCTGATATAGTGCTGCTCTGTCGCAACAAACGAGGTGCTGCGTTTTCACCCCTCCGGATTGTGGCGTTTAGGCATGACGCACATACATATTGACACCGTGATCCCAATCGTGGCGCAATTGTGTACATCGCATGAAATTCCTAAAGGGTGTGCGGCGATTTCAACTCGAGCAACATCGGCGAATGCGCTTGAAGGTTGTACTGGGGAATTATTTTCTTGACGCCTACAGGCGCGCTTAGCTTAGGCGCGTTAACCATGCAAGAATTAACCCGCAAGGTAAAAAAATACCAGCGAATAGGAACAGCCCAATCACGAGTCCCTTAAAGTAAAATAATTATTACCACCACCACCACAATCATAGCCATCAACCCCAACCGCCACATGGTGCGCCAAAATACCTTTTAACACGATGAGCTGCAAGCTGCTGCGGCGGCCCTGCCGAACGTTTTTGTTGCACAAGCGCCTGAGGGCTCCATTAAATTCACGGACCATTAGCACGAGAGGGTTTGCCTCTCTGTCCCAGGACCCCAGGTTAGTAAATTAGACGCCCGCGATTGATTCGACGTTAACGTTAAGCCAGTGCGAAGCCATACGATGTAATTGTCATCGGTGGGGGCCATGCAGGATCGGAAGCATGCGCAGCGGCTGCAAGGTCTGGTGCGCGGACTGCATTGATTACCCCGAAGCTGGACAACATCGGTGTATGTTCATGCAACCCCAGTTTCGGTGGCATTGGCAAGGGCACTATGATAAGAGAGATTGATGCTTTGGATGGTGTAGCAGGAAGAATTATTGATAAGGCTGCGGTGCAATTTAGGGTGCTGAATCGAAAAAAGGGCCCAGCTGTTTGGGTAAGAAATCTCTCTTCTTGTCGTGTTCTAAGAAGATGTTCTAATGATTTTTCTATTAGGGGCCGCGAGCACAAATCGACCGAAGCCTGTACAAAAAACACATGTTGGATGAGTTGCAAGGATACCCGAACCTTTCCATAGTCCCGGGGAGCGTCGCGGATATTATTGTCTCGAAGGAAACTCTAGACGGCCAACCATCCTCGAAAATAACTGGAGTAAGACTTGAATCTGGAGAGGTCATTCCTACCAATCAGGTCATCATCACAACAGGAACATTCTTAGGCGGTGAAATTCACATCGGCCTAGAGTGTTTTCCATCTGGGCGCATGGGCGAAGCAGCAACATTTGGGCTCAGCAAGTCACTGAAAGATGCTGGGTTCACGCTCGGTAGGCTTAAGACTGGAACCCCCCCAAGGCTATCAAGGAGGACCATCGACTTCAGCACGTTAGAGCAGCAGCCTGGAGATGATCCTCCGATGCCATTTAGCTACCTCAACGACGAGGTTACTGTTAAGGACCAGATGTTCTGTTATTCCACATACACCAATGAAAAGGCCCACGGCATTATCAGAGACAACCTAGACAAGTCTATTCATATTAGGGAGTCTGTCAAGGGCCCTCGATATTGCCCATCGCTGGAGTCGAAAATAATAAAGTTTTCGGACAAGACGAGCCATATAATCTGGCTCGAGCCAGAGGGATTTGACAGCGATGTCATTTATCCGAATGGTATTTCTATGACCGTGCCAGCCGAGGCCCAGGAGCAAATGCTCAAGACTATACGAGGGTTGGAAAATGCTACAATGTTGCAGCCTGGATACGGAGTTGAATATGATTATGTCGACCCAAGAAACTTGAAGTCGACTCTAGAAACGAAGTCTATAAGCGGGTTGTTTCTGGCTGGCCAGATCAACGGGACTACAGGGTATGAGGAAGCTGCTGCGCAGGGAATTGTCGCTGGGATCAACGCTGGTTTGGTTTCCCAAGGCCGGGAGCCGATGATTTTGTCGAGAAGTGACGGCTACATCGGTATTATGATTGATGACCTGATAACGAAGGGCGTATCTGAACCATACCGGATGTTCACATCGCGAAGTGAATATAGGATGAGCGCTCGTGCGGACAATGCAGATTTGAGGCTCACCCCTAAAGGGCGTGCGGCTGGAGTCGTGAGTGATGCACGGTGGTCCATTTTCAAGGACATATCTAGCCAAATGAATGAACTGGAACAGGTTCTTCGTGCTGATATACGCTCTGGCCCAGCCTGGATCGACGATGGATCCGAGGTTACCAAGGATACAACCAAAAGAAGCGCATTTGACATTCTGCGCCGTGCTGGGATGAGCATAGAAAGGCTGTCAAACAAAATACCGGATGTACTGAAGTACACCAAAGCGATACAGGATCGAGTTGGGATCGAAGCGGTGTATGCACCGTATATTGCCCAACAAGCAGCTTCGATGAAGGTCTTCCAAATAGATGAGCAGCTGCAACTTCCGGTTGATTTGGACTACGCCAAGGTCCATGGAATATCTATGCACGAGAGGTTTCTTTTAGAAGCCACGAGGCCTGAGTCTGTCGGTCAAGCTCGGAGGATTGAGGGTATGACTCCGACGGGGTGCTTGAGGCTCCTGGCACACGTACAGAACACTCGCAAACGTGAAGCCAGGGCTATTTTATACGAAGAGAATACGGCCAATAAAAGAAGGGTTGCCGGCTTGTAAGAGATACGAATGTATAATAAGAATGTATACTAGTCATATATAGCAACAGTAGTTGTGACGGCGGGATTATAATAGGATAGATTGCCACTACGAAAGTTCAGCCATGGTCAAACAACCCCTTGTGGAGGTTATGTTGACTTCTCCGTCGCACTTTCCGAAATACCGTAGTTAGGTCCAAAAACGCCATTTGCTCTTTCCGGAGGTTACAAGACAATATAGTAAGCTTTTTGCCAGTTCTTAATATCCAGCTGCCCACCAGCTTATCGGTTTCTTCTCGTCTTTTGCCGTCAATTATTTATGGTTCAATCAATTTCGATTCTTGCTATTGGCCTATTCAGCCTTGGTAAATCATATATTTGGCTTCCCTCTGCATTCTTACATTCGGCAAGACAATATTCTCCAAAATGCATCGTAGTAACTCGACAGGTGTAGATGGACTTGGTGGCTTCACTGGACCTCATCTCCTACCCAGCGGCACGAAACCCCAGACTCCGTCGGTTGTGCCCAGAACGCTTTGCGACAAAAATCTAAGCCGATATGCTTTTAATCAAACATATTCATACAGCAACCCTGGATACCGTGGGGCAGAATATCATTCCAGCTTCCTCAGTGTCGTGCATATGTGTGCGAATGCAAGGCCTCAGCTACCAGTTCCGTATCAACGGCCTTTCGACAACCAATATGTTGAAAACAACTTGGCCCAGCCCCACGTCCATCAAAATGCAGAGCCAGCAAAAAGAGTCATATTTCACCGTGAAGGACAACTGCAAGTGGTCTCCCAGCTGAAGCTACCGTACTCGCAAACTGTCCCAAACACACCCAGTAATTCTCCGGAATGTGCACGAGGTTGGCAGGCAATGGAGACTATTCATGCATCTACTACTACAAGGAAGTCCGATGCTCAGCAACGCGCCGTGGTGTATATTGGAGATCACGGACACACTCCAACCAATACCACGTTGCCCAGCCCGAGCGCAAATTCCCGTCCTTTGAAACAAGACTTTATATGCATACCCCCGAATAATTACTATCCAGGGGAACCTAGGAGGAAATTACCTACCTCTTTCTCCTCAAGTAATCCAATTGGCTCCTCGAAGACTTTGAGAAGAACTGCAACGTCTACCGTGCTGACTTCCAGCTCCAATACATCGTTACCTTCACCTGTTGACGAAAAGGGCTTTATGAGAACGCCATCCCAGAGTGTTGGCAACGAAACACAACTGGAACTATATGATGAGTGGATGCGCCAGATTGAGAAGTTTCAACTCGCAGAGCAGCCAGGGCTGGAAAGTTTTGAAAACATATCCCAAGTATCTCAGGAAAGGATTCGGGATATTAGAGCGGACTTAAGCGGACAATGGGCTGGACTGAGCGAAGAGACTATCCGCCACATGGTGATTAAAACAAAACTCAAGAAAAGAGCAAAACGAAAATATGATCTGTTCTTGCAACTGCAGAAGCGGACGCCTTTGGACGGTACAGCGAGTCGTCAGGTTTCAGTGAGGGGTGCCCAGACGATTCGGGCCCAAACTCGGAAGTACGGTATCGGAACGAAAGCCGTAGAAATGAGGGAAACAGTTGCCCAGTTGGCTTTTTGGGATCACGAAAAGGACGAATTTGCTAAATTTGAGCGAGATTTTCTGTCAACACGAAGGAATACCCCTGGTGTTGTTCCTTCGGATATGAAAGCCCGTGAGGAGCAGCAAACCAAGGGGCCCTCTCAGCATCAAAAGGGGTCTGAGAAGTTCCCGGAAACCTTTATACCTCCAAACGAAGGCGAAAGGGTAACAGGCTCTGGCGGCACTCAGTCCAATACTATAAAATCGTTTAACGTATCGGGTGCCTCTTCCCGGGTTATTTGTCCAGAAAGAGGGGCCATGGACCAGGCAGTCCCTGATTCTAAGTTGCAGATGCCAACGAGCTTGGCCCTGTCGAGAGGGTTTGGAGGCGCAACTTTATCTCAAATGATGGGTATTGGTGACGACGAACAGCTTGTGAAACTGCTGGTTTCTTTGGGTCCGGAGAACTCTATGTTTGACAAGCGACCTGAATTTTCACCAGGAGAGACTACTTGGGAAACTTTGAAAAATATGCCCCTGGATTAGCGCACTTGTAAGCAAGGTCAACAAGGACATGGAAAGTATTATCGATATCTCAATTTTGAGAACAGAGTTTTCGTTGGAGGTTGAGTTAGCAGTTATTTGTTTTTAAACGGCGCTGTTATGGGTACGTCTGTGTTATGATTTTGAGATTGCAATTGGGCATCCCATAGGATAGAACATACATCAGAATTCCCGTCTATGAATTAAAACTTCAATAGACCTTCTTATTGTCTTTGGTCATAACCATTGCTCCATAGCTGTGGCCCACTTCCTGTCCAGTGCGTATATTGGTCCCCGAAACTATTCGTAATTATATGGAGAAATTTGTATATATTCTTTTGGACATGGTAGATACTGGCTATATATACGACCTATGAAAGTATTGTCCCTTCGAACATCTGCCTGGTCTTGCGGGCAATCATCGCCAGGGCTTCAGCTCTACGCCGCCTCTGCTTTAACGTCATCATCGGCCTCCTCATCCCTCTCCGGATCCTCCTTCTCGTCCTTGTCATCGCCTGCACCAAGGTTTTCATCACTTGGCCAATTCAACTCCCTCCAGTCTTCTCCCTCCTCGATCACACATCTGAGCCTATCTCTAATGCTCTCAACCGCAAAGCTCCCCAAAAGTAGTCTCAGTGGTGGAAAACTACAATGTCCCAGCTGCCACACCAGCTCTGCGCTCTTCACCACACTCGTTGGCTGCCTGTCTCCCAGCCACTGTACCATGCGCTTATAATGCTGCGCAGGGCTAGAGGGGCTGCTGTAGGGCTCACTCGCCTGCTTGATCAGGAAGTGACCATATAATGGGAGACCCGTGCCCACAATCTTCTCTCGCTCGGGCTGATCTGGGTCATCCCTCTTCACCAACCCCGGCTCCACAAGGGTAGCTTTAATATTAAACGCATCGACCTCATAAAGCAAAGCCTCTACGAGCCCCTCCACTGCGTACTTACTCGCACAATATGGCCCCAAGCCCGGCACACCCAGCGCACCCGTCGTCGAGCTAAAGATCAAGTAGCGGCCATGCGCCTGCTCGCGGAAGTACGGCAGACTAAGCTGCAGGATGTTCAGCGTGCCCATGAAGTTGGTTTCGATCTGGTTGCGGATCTCGTGCTCGTCCTGGTCCTCGCACGCGCCGATGATCGCCGTTCCGCTGCAGTTCGCAATCAAGTCGATGCGTCCGAAGTGCGCGATAGTTTTGGTGATCACGGCTTCGACGGTGGTGCGCGACCGCACGTCGCATAGGGTGCCGAGACAGTTGGGGTGCCAGTTTTGCATCGAGGAGGGGGTGTTCACGTGGGTTTGACCCACGGCGACGACGAGGTCATTGTGGCGCAAGGCGCAGCTGGTGAGGGAGCGGCCAATGTGGCCTGTTGCACCGAAAATCTGAGGGGTGTTAGATATGCATGCATCAATTGGTACTCGAAATATTCAATTCCTTCCCCGGCCTCTCATCATGTGCCAAGCTGTCAGAAACGGAAACTGCCCACCGCCATAACAACGTCCAAGAAGCGAAAACTGTTGACTTACAATCCAGACAAGCTGCTTCGGCGGATTATTCGGACCTGGAGGGTCGCAACTAGATGGGAGCTCGACTTTAGATTCACTCCTCGCTCTACCAGGAGACGTGTTCTGTTCAGGTTGCTTTGCGCCGCCATCACTCCCATTGGGAGCTACGTTCGTGGCGACTCCATGGTAGCCCAAGTCTTCGACTTTGAAGGCATCCATCCTCTTGAGACGCCTCACAAGATAAAGCTAAATCCCATGAGCGCTCAAAGACTAAAAGGCAATGGCTGATTGGCCGGGACGTGGTGAATTCTCGGAGGAGCGGGCCATAAATGCACTCCAATGCGGAGACCGTGTTGGTGGGGTGAACTGTGCGGGGGTTATAGCGGTCTGAGCTATGGTATAAAATACGTACTTTTTGCAGCTCACTCCGAATAAAAAATAAATTCTAGGGAAATTCTACAGTTTTAAAAAGGGTATTCATCAATCTAAGTATTGCTGATCATTACAATACTGGCTCATATCTACAATGTACTTTGTTTCCGTCGTCTAAACCTTCAATGTGTTGTCGACATATTCCTGCCTGTACGGGTTGATATCAACGTCTGGACCACGGTTCAGTGGCGTCCACTTTGGCTCCTCCTTGAACAATCTCATTGCGACAATGAACTGCGTCGCATTAGCTTCTGGCTTCAATCTCAATTGGGTATGCGTGAGTATGCTTACATTGCTCTCGTCGGTGGTAAACCTGTGGTAAATGCCCGCCGGGAGGATAATCAAATCGTCCTTCTCCAGCAAAATCCTCACCCACTCATCACCCTCATTCCTCACATCGAAGTATCCCTTTCCGTCGCGGATATATCTGATCTCCTCATCCTCATGCATGTGCTCTGCGAAGAACGACTTGACCTTCGTCTCGTAGACTTCTCCCATTGCGCTCGGCGACACGGTGATCACATCGCGGTTCTTGTAGGAGCGCTCCGACGCCAGAGCATCAACTTGGGCGATATCGGAGTAAGTGTAGTAGAGGACGCCGACGCGCGAAAGCTGGTCAAGGGAGACCTCGCGCCCGGAGTCGTGGGGTTCGCGCTGGTCGCCCTGGGAAGCTGTCAGTTGAGATGCGACACGGGGAAGATGGTAGAACTCACGGGCAAGTTGTCGTACCAGTAAGCTCTCATTTTGACTTTGTGTAGGGTATAGTATATTCTAGGAAGGCGAAAGGTAAAGAGGTACGGGTTGATTTATAGTTATTTCGCTGGAGAGAAGCTTGATTTTGCGACGGGTTACCCCTCGTATTGATGACACGAAGATCGGGACCCCACCAGTGCTGACCACCGGCGTTACACCATTTCACATGATTTCAGCCAATTACTATAACCGTATATTCACATTTACAACCACATTCATACGGATCAACATAGCACGTACTGATCATCTCGTCGTATTCTCTTGAAGATCTCTAGTAAGGTCTATAAATTTAAACCTTTCTCAGGCTTGATTCGTGGTTTAATTCCACGTGCGATAGTCTCATCTCAAGCTTCACCCCTGACTTCGGACCAACGGGCTTGAAGAGTGCAAGTGATGATTGGTAAAACTGATATTTGGCTCAATTTTTTCACCGCCATTTCTTCTTTCCCTGTCGCAATGGGTCGAAAGGGTATGGCACAGTAGGCCTGTTCCTGATACTTGGCAACGCCAACGAACTGAGCACGGTTGACGGGCGTAACGTCTTTTGGGAACCCAAATAGCATCATA
Organism: Pseudogymnoascus sp. BL308; assembly: GCA_001630595.1. Taxonomy (NCBI): domain Eukaryota; kingdom Fungi; phylum Ascomycota; class Leotiomycetes; order Thelebolales; family Thelebolaceae; genus Pseudogymnoascus; species Pseudogymnoascus sp. BL308. The sequence goes on along the minus strand of LMYD01000027.1, from coordinate 116,883 downwards.
TATGTATGCTGGTTTGCTCGGGTAGTCGTCGAGCAGACTCGCTGCAGCAAGGTTCCTGGAACTTTGGCCAAAGGCCAGGTAAAGCCTCTCAGTCCCAGTCATCATTATCACTGTCTTCCTTCACAGCCTTCTTCACGCCGAATTTAATGCCACCATCGCCCTGCGTCTTCGCTCTTTGGACCACGCCAGAAGCGAGCAGCCGTGCTTCAAGGTCAGCAGTAGTGAAGTTATCTGCAGTGTATGACAACCCCTCGAAGCCCACTATCCTATCCACGCTAATACCACCGACGAAACAGATAACGCACGGCAGAACCTGAACCCGGAGCTTCGTGACAAGGAAGGGGGCGTTATCGACGCTCATCTTAAGGAACCTGGTATCGAAGTGCTTCTTAGCTAGTGCCTGTAGGACGCTACAATCAGTAAAATGATCCAAAGTATAATTCAGTAGGAAGCAAACCTCGAGGTGGTTATCCATAACCCTGCAGCGTTGAAAGTCCTCCTTTGCAAAGTGCACCACGGCATTCTTTGAAGACGTAGTCAAGTCCATCAATGCCTTTTCATCTTTGATTTCGGTGTAGTCACCAAATCCCTGGTTCTTCTGCGACTTTGCTCGTGTAAACTCGGCGTGAAGCTGTTGTATACGCTGCTCTCTGAACGCATCAAGAGCCGGGGAGTCCTCCAAAGACTCAATGAGCGCATCTTCGTCATCTGAGTTATACTCGGTCTTGTCAACCAGAGCTGCCACTTGGGCGTCGATTTTAGCCATTATTGCGCGTATAGGATGCTATCACAAGTAACCCCGCGAGTCAATTCCTGAATCGCTAGATAATTGCGATAGGCGACCAGGGACCAGAATGAGGCACGTGCATAACATTTTGTGGTTCAAGTTGCTTATGTAAGCCCAATCTTGCCTCCTGGTTGTGGTCTAATTTGGGAAGACCAGAAAGATGGCAAGTCCAGTTCTCGAAAACCAAAGGAAAACTCGCTCCTATCCGATTCTAAACCAACAGTCACTCGTTACCGGATGCTGATATAGTAAGGACGGCGACAACGCGACAGCCATCAGACCTCACCGTTTGACTTGCTCAACGGGCCTCGTATCTCCCCTTTCGCCTCATAACCCAAGCGCATCAGCTTTCAGCTCAGGAGACAGCGAGTCTTCTCAACCGCAACCATGGACGGCAAGAAAAGAGACGATGATTATTCGATTGACATCCCTACAAAGGCGTCCCGTTCTTCGCCAGCACTCAACAGGCCGTCGCCCAGCATGGGGTTACCTTCGGCGCCCTCGAGCATCGTGAACAACCCGGGGCTTTCTGTGCTTGCATACTGCTTGGCCTCCATTAGTATGACAGTCATCAACAAGTTTTGCGTTTCAGGAGATAAATGGAACATGAGCTTCTTTTTCCTGGGGTTCCAGGTATGTCAACATCCTCCCCTGGCAATAGAGAAGTTGTCTGACAAAACTATAGTCGATTGTTTGCATTATTGCGATTCAAGCTTGCAAATCCATGGGCCTCATCAAGGACTTAGCGAAGTTTGATAATGAGAAGGCAAAGAAATGTATGCTTGGCACGAATATCCCACTACCTGGCGTTTGCTAACCATCGTGTAACCAGGGTTCCCAATCTCACTTCTACTCGTTGGAATGATCTACACCAGCACCAAGGCTCTCCAATTCCTCTCTGTACCAGTGTATACCATCTTCAAGAACTTGACCATCATCGTTATTGCATACGGAGAAGTCCTTTGGTTCGGGGGAAGCGTTTCGCCTTCGTCCCTATTCGCGTTCGGCCTCATGGTTCTCAGCTCTGTCATTGCTGCATGGGCAGATGTTCAGCACGCTTTACAAGCCAGTTCTGGCACCTCGACCCTTTCGGGCCAAAACCTCGAGGCAGCAGCCCAGCTTTCCACCTTGAATGCCGGCTATGCCTGGATGGGACTTAATGTTTTCTTCACTGCCTCCTACGTATTGGGCATGCGTAAGACTATCAAGAAGATGAACTTCAAGGACTGGGACAGTGAGTTATCTTCCCGAATACTATTATAGCCAATTTACTGACTTATTCATAGCCATGTTCTACAACAATCTCCTTACTATCCCAGTGCTGATCGTTCTTTCCATCCTTATCGAAGATTGGTCGTCCGTGAACTTCAACGCCAACTTCCCCGTCGAATCACGCAACAGCCAAATTCTGGCAATGATTTACTCTGGCTTGGCCACTATTTTCATCTCCTACGCCTCGGCATGGTGCATCCGCGTTACCTCGTCGACGACATATTCCATGGTTGGAGCTCTTAACAAGCTGCCCATTGCCGTCAGCGGTCTTGTCTTCTTCGATGCCCCGATCACCTTTGGCAGCGTGTCCGCTATTCTGTTGGGTTTCGTCAGTGGAATGGTCTACGCATGGGCAAAGGTCAGACAGACTGCCGCAGCAAAGATGAGCCTGCCAACAACCAACATTCCAATGAGCGCCAGCAGCCAGAGTGCCCGTGATGCCAACGCATCTAAATTCTGAGATGGCAGCAATCGCATGGATTATTCTTAAGCAGGGCTTTTGTTAGAGAGCCTCTGTGGTTACATACCGGGGCTGTCCTCGGGATTCAAAGCCTCCAAGGCACTCAGGTGGAGAGATGTTTGGCTTATGAGGGTGGGGAGGGATGTTAAGACGAAAGTGGCGAGATGCAGGAACCGACCTACGCCGATTTGTTGACTTTATTGTATCATATACTTGTTCTCTAGCATAGACTGCTTGTTTGTGCGGCGGATGCTGTTGGCTGTCGCATACACAGTTTCTGTATTTTCTTGTGGGTTATAAAAGGGGGGATTAGGCGCATGTTCCATAGCAGCTATTTTTGTAGTATGATTAATGCGATACCAGAGAGCCGCGTTCTTGGTGAAACTGCATGTACTCGAATAATGTCTTCTGCCCATGCTTAACATGCATGTCTTCTTGCTGTTTACATTCCTGTCTTGCTTCTGTCTTACTTTTCAAGGTTGAGTCAACAACTCCGGACATAGGTTAAACCCGGGGGGTTCTAGTTATATAGGACTGCAAATTGAAGTTGAACAATGTAGACTATCTTAATGTCAAATCATAACAGATTAAGTCAATCAAGGCGACGTTGTAGTTCTTTTCGTTGTTATCATGCCAGTACAGCTTTCGAGAATTTACTTGGCTGTCTCCCTAGCCTTGCGGCAAGGCTGACTTGATCGCCGAAATTCTTTGGTGGGATGGACGCCACCATTCCACTTCTGGCGTCACCGCCCGGGGCAGAACGAGAAATATATAAAGTCCCCGAACGCCAGGTGCCCAATGGGGATGTCTTGCACACCTGCTTCTTCCCTTCAAATTGGCTAAACTGTGGCTTTGGGCCCTGGGAATCCACCAATGCCAGCCAAAACCGAATACCAGAGGCCGTCAATCCTCTTTGTGGACGCCTATGACTCTTTCACGAATAATATCATATCCCTCCTCACGACAACCTTGAACGCCTCCGTGAGGGTGGTTCGCATCGATACACCGCTCTTCCCTACCGATGCCTCTCTCGCCGAGGAGCTGCGAAAGTACGATGCCGTTGTCTTGGGACCTGGACCCGGGCATCCGGAGAATGAAGCAGACGTCGGATTAATGCGGAGGATATGGGTAGCATCGGCCTATGCCAATGGGGAAGGTGGGAGCGACACCGACACTCAGGTTGATATTCCTATACTCGGAATATGCCTAGGATTCCAAAGCTTGGGGTTGCAAGGCGATGGGGCCATTCGGAGGCTGACCGGAGGCGGGATGCATGGCGTTGTGAGGCGCATAACCCATTGCGGCAGTGGAATATATCAAGGAGTTGGAGAGGTTGACACGACGCTCTACCAGAGCCTTTGCGTCGATCTTGGGCAAAATGAAGTTTCGGATGACAGATGGGAGGTCGAAAAGTGGTCTGCTAAGTGGAAAGACACTGGGTTCCAAGGGCAAGGGGCAATCGAACCTCTGGCCTGGGTCGAGCAGCAAGTTGAAGGAAGAGATAAAAGAATATTGGTTGCATCGAAGCACTCTGCTCGGCCATGGTGGGGTTTACAGTACCACCCCGAGAGCATATGCACGAATGAGGAAAGCAAAAAGGTCATTTTGAATTGGATGGGCGAGGTAAACAATCACAACGCACAAACTGGAAGGAAGATTGTTCGAGGAGAGAAGGCAAAGGCAGGGATGCCAGTGCGGCCTAGCCTGCTGGCACAAACGGAGGCGAAGAAGTTGGAAATGAACGGCTCTCGAGCGCAATACGACTTCGAAACTGAAGATTTGGATTATGGGTACGCGTCTAAGGTCATCGATTTGGACAGCAACGTGGACGTACCGGAGGTCATTGCACGCATGGAAGCTGCTGGCCGGGACCTAATTGTCCTGGAGAGCACAAACAATAATATCAGGGGAATCGGCTCCGAAATGGTGAGGGGGCGCTATACCACCATTGCTCTCCATGTGGATAATGCCTTGCGAGTAGAATATTCGGTCGGGAATGCGTTTGCTAACGTAGTTTTGGCGTCAAAAACGTCCACTGCGCGAAACAACCCCCAAAAGGTATTCATGGGAGGGTATGGTGGGATATGGCCATTCCTTGCAAGCTATCTCGATAAGAGGAGAATTAACGACGGGGATGCGGACATACCTTTCTGGGGTGGCTTTATGGGTTACACGACATACGAGCTTGGCTTGGAGGGCATCGACGTCCCGCCACATTCCCCGACTGCAACTGATGACATCGATCGACCGGATCTCAACTTCGCGTGGATTACTGATAGCATCGTTATCGATCACCAAGAAAATAAGATGCACCTGCAGCAACTTACGCAGTCGTCCGTGCATCAGGATGCTAAACCTCTTTGGTGGCTTGACGGGCGAGGCCGCGAGCTCGTTAATTTTCTTAGTGGTGCATCTTCTGCTCTGCCAAAGACTACTCCCGTTTCTACGGAAGTTGCAGCTTTGTCAAAAGCGGGAGCAAAGGCACGCACGCCAGATCCATGTGCATACCAAGCCGCTGTTCGGACTTGCCAGTCGTATATCTCGGCTGGTGAATCTTACGAGTTGTGCCTCACCTCCCTCTCAACCCTGAGTGTCCCAACCATTCCATCTTCGTCTTCAACGGCTCTCTCATCCAAAAATTCTCCTGCACTATCAAGCCCGGCTTGGTCTCTTTACCGCTCTCTACGAGCGGCACAACCCTCACCCTTTTCCTCTTTCATTCGCCTCGGTCCTGCCACTTTCATCTCCTGTTCCCCTGAGCGTTTCCTTTCATGGACCTCCTCAGGGCGCTGCGAGCTGAGACCAATGAAGGGTACGGTAAAGAAAAGCCTTGCCCCAACCCGTGCAGAGGCAGAGGCACTGCTTGACGTCGAGAAGGAGCGCGCGGAGAATTTAATGATTGTCGATCTCGTCAGACACGACCTATATGGTGTTTGTGGCGCTGGTAACGTGGCTGTGACAAGGCTCATGGGAGTTGAGGAGTATGAGAGTGTGTGGCAGATGGTGACTGTGGTCATTGGAAATATTCCAGGGGGCGATGGAAATCCAGGAGGCGAAGCAAATCTCAGCAAGAATGGTGTTCCCCAAGAGGTTTCCATTAATGGCTCAGAAGAAGGGCCACGGTACTCTGGCATCGATGTCCTTGCTGCCTCATTGCCTCCGGGATCAATGACTGGTGCGCCAAAGAAGAGAAGCTGTGAGCTGCTTAATGGGATTGAGCATGGACGAAGGAGCCTTTACAGTGGAGTTGTAGGATACATGGATGTTGGCGGCCGCGGCGACTTTAGTGTTAATATCCGCTGCGCGTTCAAGTGGGATGATGAGTCTCAGAACGACGACGGCCAGGATACCTGGTACGTCGGGGCTGGCGGAGCGGTCACAGCACTTAGCGAGGATCGGGCCGAGAGGGAGGAGATGGAAACCAAGCTATTCAATACTCTGAATGGCTTCGGCCTAGGCCTTAACTTGGGTAGGCCGCCAAAACCCACCTGAATGGTCGGGGTATTAATATGGGGAAAGGGGGGGTGGCTTGGTTTTTTGTTTGGATCTGCACGGCGTCACACAGAATTATTGGCGGGGTGTGGCATGACTCAACGTATTATGGGATTCGATTTTGGGAGCTTTGGAAACATTTAGATGTCAGCGGGCGTATACACCACTCAACGTGGAATAGAGAGACTGTGCGTAAGCTATAACGGAGTTGTACTGTAAACTATTAGATTATTAAGGGGCGGAAATCTCAACTTGGTTAAGCACTGCCTACTTGCACAATACATATAATCACTTTTATACTGATTCCTTACGCGGCTGTGATATAAGGAGTTTCAGAGGCAAATCCTTTTAGAATGGCAGGAAGATAGAGAGTAACAAAGGTTGCAAAATGTGACCTTTGCCAACTTCATTTAGCAAGTCGTTGGGTTCGGGCAATCTAAGGTCATAAACTGCTCGTAAAAGTATGGCACTGACAAGACGCCTTGCAAATTATCTTTCATAATGGTACTGTACATAGACGCCAATTTCATGTTAAGCGCCAAGATCGTCTATGCTTCCCTACGGATTCATGAGCCCTTTTTGCCCTTCCATCTTTGCCCAGCGGCGTAACGGCTAGTGGTATGAGCATCATAGCCACCCAATTCCACCCACACCTTATGCGTCGTCAACATCCATCGTCTCCGCCGGAGCCTCATCACTCTTCTCCTCTGCAGCAGCCTCAATCCACTCCTTAACCTCCTGCCCATCATACAGCTTGAACGGCTCAATATCTTGGCTTCCCTTAGCTGCAACGCCAACAATACCAATACTGGTATTCTCCACCGTCAGATCCTTATCCTGTGCCAAACTCTCCTTCAACGCCTTCAGCCCATGCGAGACCAGCTCCTCCCGGCTAGCATCAGCAAACGCCTCCGCGTTCCTCTCCAAGTACGTCCTCGCCATCTGACTCCTCGCACCAATCGCACACGCCACCATCTCCTGCGTCAGGCCGCTAGGCTGGAACTCAAACAGGTGTGGTCCGGTCTCGTCAACGCCCACAACAATAAGTCCAACACCGTATGGGCGCTTGCCGTAGTGCTGGGTGTTCGTCTGGGCACGATCGCCGATGGCGGAGACGGCGCGCTCGATGGGGAGCGCGCGGCCGTATGTCAGGCGCGAGGAGAGCGATTGCGACTTGAGGAAGTTGGAGAGGACGCGGGCGTCGGAGGCGAGGCCAGCAAGGCCCAGCCCAAAGTGCGAGTCGATCGCGATGACCTTCTTTTGGTAGGAGGAGAGCTCTTCTGCGTTACGCTGGGGAGGGTTAGTAAGCTTGTTCGAGGGATCTGGGCGATGTGGTGAGGGTGGAATGTACCTTGAGAGCTACGAGGACGGCGTGTGTTTTGCTGACGAGACCGACGACGACGGAACCCTGCTTCACGGCCTCACTGGCATATTCGACCTGAAAGATTCGTCCCTGTGGAGAGCTTCGGGCCTGTTAGCTATACCGTAATAACTTGAATACGTGGTGAAGTTGTCAGCTTACAAAGTGACCGAATCGTTGTCATAGTTGTTTCTGAACATCTTGGATGGTTCGCAGCTTCGGCCGCTGGGTATCGACTGTTAATTCTTGTATATTCCTTCTCCTCCAGCTTTGATTTATCTTGTGATCTTAGGGGCGTCGCGTGCGTATGAGGAAGGATGTGATTTCGAGGTGGGAATTGAAGCTGGCTGGTTATTGTCTTGTTGCTGGCTTGACAGCTCTCGTCCCAGGCAGGACAGGGCAACGCACCTTAAGCTCCAAACGCGGTTAAGCGCGCTCACCCCATGCGTGGGTGATTGTGGAGCCTTATATACAAGGCTGCAATCAGTGTGGGTTGAGGTTGCTTAAGCTAACCGCATCGGGTGTGCACGTCAGCTCTCGCGAGCCGCCGAGAGGCTGCGCAATCGACATACAGCAGACGTCAGTCACGATCCAGCATACTCTGTAGCCGCCGCGCTGTAATACGATTAACCCGATAGAGGACCGAGAGATACGTCCAACTCTATCACCAGGAGGAAACGACGAAAGACACACACAGCAGGTCCACACAACACAACCGCCAAGGTGCCTACCTTCAGAATGGCAGCTGGTCTCAAGACCATCATTGCGCTCTCCTTCGTACGTCCGCCCCGGGCTCCACGGACCTCACCTGCTCGATCTACTCTCCGCACTGAGTCCCCCACTAACTAATTCCAACAGGTCCTTGCCGTGGGCTTCTTACTCGTCATCCTCTCATGCGCCCTCTGGCACGCCTACTACCCACTCCTCGTCGTTGCCACCTACGTTATCGCGCCTCTCCCGAACTGGATATGTTCGAGGTGCGCGAATCCTGATGACTTCGGCGCGGAAGGCGGCGGCAATACGATCTTAGACTTTGGGAAGTTCGTTACGGGTGGGCTGGTTGTTATGGGCATTGGTCAGTTTGGATCTCTCTTATATGGCTTGAGGGCCGAGTGTTGTGTTGGTTGGGGGATGAGGGGGTCGAAGGTGTATTGGGGCCGGAGGAAGTGGCCGCGCGGAGGAATGATAGGATGCGTTTACAGATGTGAAAAAGAGGAACATCCGCTAACTGCTCACCTATAGCTCTGCCCGCAGTACTTGCACACTCGGCAATAATCACCATCCCGGCAATGATAATGTCCATCATCGGCGGCCTCCTCATCTACGGAACCATTGTTACCTTCGGCATGTTCTTCCAAGAGGAGCAGGAGTTCTAAGTCATAGGCATGGCTTCGTGGAGGTAGACGTAAGGGAAGGGTCTCACTTGGGGACGGGATGGAGGATGTGGATATCAGAGGCACCATGGACTTGGTACCGTGTATCATTAGCATCATGTCACCTAAAGCGATCGGTTTGCGAATTTAATGAATTGAAAACTATGCTCCAAGGAAACTGCGACTGAGCTTGCTTGGAAATCGTTCCTTCCACATAATATAAGGCTAGAGATCTCAAGGAAGCTACGATTGAGCTTGCTTGGTAATCGTTCTTCCCATATTTACACTTTGATATTCGTTAGTTGCTATAGCATCAAAGCACGGGATTCACTCTAGCAGGTTATTTACCCTGCCTACAGTCAGTAATAAGTATAGTATCAATAATCCAAAATGTATGTTTTTATAATGTTTATTTTTCTATTTCTTTACATCCAAAAGCAAGCATATACGCCCGTGGGTGTATCTAATGCGTGGCAGATGGGCACACTGCTGGTCGTCTAGTAAAAATCGTAATCCGACTCCAAGACCCCAAAAAACGCGCTAGATGAAGCAAAATTCAGCTGCACACTGGTGCCCAAACTCCGTGCCATGCATAGCGACATCAATCATGATAAAGTACTGAAATCGCTAAGAGATAAAAAAAGGATGTCGTGACTTAAAGCGTCTTCCAAGCAAGCTTGAAGCGCCCATCGGTCGGCTTGTAGGCGGAAAGGAACTCCACAGCTTCTTCGGCTGTCTTGGCCGGGACGATAATGTCGCGGTTTGTTTCGCGGACGAAGCCAGAGCTGATCGAGTTGTCAACCCAGCTGAGGAGACCATCCCAATATCCTTCAATGTTCAGGACGATGGTGCCGCGGCCGTGGATGCCCAGCTGGTTCCACGTGACAACCTCCATCAACTCCTCCAGCGTACCATATCCTCCGGGGAGGGCAATGAAGCCAGAGCCTGGGCCTCCGTTCATGACGGCCTGAGCCATCATCTGCTTTCGTGTATGCATGTGGTCGACGACGGTTGTCTTGCCGTAGGTCGCCTCATCAGGGACGCCGTGCTTTCCTCCATTGCTCGAAGGGGCTTTGCTGTCGGGTCCCTGCTCGAATACAACGAGCGGCTCTGGAATAATGCCATGCACAGAGTTCGGTCCGGACAGGCTGACCAGGGTACGAGCAAGCTCGCCCATCAGTCCTACTGTTCCGCCACCGTACACGAGCTGGATGTTGTGCTTGTGGAAGGCCTTCGCGAGGTCACGAGCCGCTTCCATGAATGCTGGTGAAGTGCCCGAAGAAGCTCCGCAGAAAACACAAATAGTTCTTGGTGGCGCATCGGTGATTGTGCCATTCGGCTCAAGAGCTATGTCGGTGGTCTGTGGCGCCACGATGTCTACAGCGAGCTTCTCGTTGAAGGCGAGGTCTGCTTGTAGCTGGCTATCGAATGAAGTGTTGTTGTCGGCGGCTAGTATGTCAAGGGTCCCAACGGGTCCCATATCAGATGGAGGCGCCATATCTAAAGTTGGTGTTAGTCGGCGAGGTCTTGGGAGTAAGCGGGCTCGGGGTAATTTATCTTACCTGCGATTGGAATAGTGCCCTGGTCTTATAGATGTGTGAAACGGCGCAAGGTCAACAGTATTGACTGGTCGTGTTTTGTGTCCTTCGTGGCGCGAGGTACAAAGGTGTCACTGGGTGAATTCTGGTGGAGGACCAGGTGGCGGGGCTTATCTAGTGTGAGATTCGCCGGAAAAGGAATACCAAGTGTTCCAAGGCTTTCTGTATGTGTAGAAATCCGAAGATGATAAAATTGTAGTAGAAACGGCAGTAAGAACCGTATAAATCTGTATATATCCCTTTGATAATTCGTTTATTGTTTGATAGGAGAGGAGAAGGTATCGTTGGGGACGAGACTCGGTGACTCTTATAGTAGGAGGGAAGCGGCGGGCGGCGCCCAGCCAGAGTCACCCAGAGGGACCCAAACTGACGTAGTACAGCCCCCGGCCAGCGGCGGCATAAGGCATTGGGCCAATAGCAATCGAGTAAATGGAACATTAGTGTGGACCCCGGTACGGTATGCAAGGGGCCGTGACCATCTCCCATGTTTATCGCCACGTGATGAATCGATAAGCTCTTGGCGCTCGATCTTCGCCACGCCGAGAACGTAGAGAACTACGACAATCGAGGAGAATACACGATAATACACGATAATAATTGTCTAAAGATATGAGTCCAGGGAAATTATAATATTTATATATTAAAAAGCTGTAATTACTCTAGTAGACACAATAAATAAATTTTTATTTTAAAATATTACCTCCTACCACTATTCCCAATTCCAATCCTAGGCAAGCGAGGATGATGTTGTTGTGATCCACCACTACTACCGACTACAGTACCAAGCGACGATCTCTGACGTCTCTTCAAGAGCCTCATCAACGACTGCACTGTTCTTACGAAGCTCCATCCTTCAAATACTTTGGAAGATGGCTCCTCCAGCAGCCCCAGCTGCTGCCGCAGCAGGCAGTGCGAGCGGCGTGAGCGTAAGTACTTCATCCAGCCTCAATTTAGTGGGATTTCGTTGCTGACACCTTGCAAGCCATTCATCCAGTCTGCGGTTCAGGGAATCGCAATTTTTGTCGCCATCCAATTCGTCTTGTCCAAGTTCAACGGGCCAAAGCCCGCAACGACTACAGATGCTGCAGGAAACGTGATACCGGCCAACACTGGTGCTATCCCGCCGTATACTGCCCGACCAGACAAGCTTGCGCCAGGAGCTTCATATAACCAGATTCCGCAACAGATCGCGCCGATATGGGAAGATAATGTTGCGGTGGACCTCGTCATTGTGGTGTCCCCGACATTTGTCCATGAGCCACTCTCCAGGGTGCCGAAAGAGCGGGTGATTGCTGATGAGACGGCCTTCAAGATTGGCGACAACAGTGATAAGAGGGTCATTGACGCGGAGTTTGACGTACCAAAGGAGGTTCAAAATAACGGAACCCTCTGGGGCCATTATTACATTGGAAAGACCGGGAGTACACTCGACCCCTCAGTCGCCGGCTATGACCCAGGAAACGCCTACCACTTCATCCGTCCACTCACACAATATATTGCCAAGAGGAAGACCAAGAAGACGAAGAACCTTTTGACAACTGCGGATGAGCCGGAAGAGATTGATGAAGAAGATACCATCCAAGGGCCAATTATCAAATCGTTTTATCATCCAAACTTCACGATGTCGTTCGTTCCAAATACTGGCGTCATGTCCTACCCCAATATGCATCCTGCAGCTCGCCAGTTCACCCACATTGAGTCAACTGGAGCTCGCGATGCAAGTGGACAGAACGGCTGGTACTACCCGGTTTTTTTCGTCAACACATTCTGGCAACTCCGCGCCCACATGGAGGAGCTGAACTCTACTGTCACTCGTCTCCCTATCCATATTGACCTGAACAATCAGGCAAACTGGCTCTACAGCATAATTGCAAGCGTTGATGAAGGCCAGAAGGCTACTGCCCGGGCTACTGCCATGGGAGGCCCATTACCCCCTGGAGGCGGTGATGGCTCCGAGTTTGAGATGATTAAGGAGGTCCTTCTTGATACAAACATCTACTTGCTCAGTACCACAGTGATAGTCAGCATCTTCCACATGCTATTTGAAATGCTCGCATTCAAGAGCGATATTGTAAGTTTACCCTCCGTCAATGTTGCTGGATGGCAGCTAACTGCTCTAGTCACATTTCCGCAACAAGAAGGATAACGTCGGTATTTCCGTCCGCGCCATCCTTGGAAACGTGTTTATGCAAGCCGTCATCTTCTTATACCTTCTCGATAACAACGAGAATACGAGCTGGATGATCCTAGCTAGTCAAGGCATGGGCATCCTGCTAGAATTCTGGAAAGTAACCAAGATGGTCAACGTACGCATCCGCCCGAACCCAGACTCTATCATCCCATACCGTATCGCTTTCGAAGACAAGCACAAGCTGTCCGAGACGGAAGAGAAGACAAAGGAATACGATGCCATAGCATTCAAGTATCTTTATGCCGTCGCGGTCCCGCTCCTCATCGCCTACGCTGCCTACTCTCTCATCTACGAGACGCACAAGTCATGGTACTCCTTTATCATCGCGACTCTCGTCGGCACCGTCTACGCATACGGCTTCCTGATGATGGTTCCATCGCTGTACATCAACTATCGCCTCAAGTCCGTCGCGCACATGCCGGCAAGGGCCATGACGTACAAGTTCCTTAACACGTTCATCGACGACCTTTTCGCGTTCACGATTAAGATGCCGATGCTGCACCGCTTGGCGACGCTACGTGACGATGTTATCTTCTTTGTGTACTTGTACCAAAGCTATAAGTACAAGGTCGATTACAAGCGCGTGAATGAGTTCGGACAGGGTGGTGATGATGAGGAGGTCGAGGAGAAGATTGCCAACAAGCCGCTGGCTACTCCGGTTGGCGGGGATGCGAGTGTCAAGGTCGACAACGTGGGTGAGGTGAAGGCATCGGGAAGCTCGAAGAAGAGTGGAGCATCGAAGAGGAAGTAGTGAAATTCTTCCGCTGAGTGGGATCGAGTGGCAGGGTGTAAATTTCGCCAGATGCAGAACGAGTGCATACATTATGTCTATACACAGAAAGCAGCACTATTACATAGGAAGGTATGTTTAACATGGTATTATTAATGCGCTATAGCAACGCAATGCGAGAAATGCAACCTCGCGTAGACAGAAAATACATAAATCAATACACGGCCAAACCAGCAAGCTCTCTGAGGCTTTTTCGGCGAAGATATTTCCACATTGCACCTCACAAGCTAACCTTTTAACCCCTGATATTTTAAGACAAGAAAAGAAGAATACAACAACATAGACATAACCACTTCAAATCCTCCACAGCGACATCCCAAAGGTCGACCAGCTCCACCGCTTTGTCCCTCCCTCACTGCCCGAAGTGGCGAATAGAAAACAGCCACGAGCCGCCGTGCACGTCCAGTGCAAGAGAAGGCACTTATACGTCCTATGTCGACCCGGTGGCAGCGCCGATGACCGGGTCTACCACAGTATCCTTTGCTATGCCCACGACATCGATACCGAGACGCTTGGCTTTTGCGCCGCCGGCCTGACCGAGGGCTTCGGTGACCAACCCCAGTACGCCGGCCAGTGCAGCTGTGGGATCCTCGGATTGGCGCTTACTAGATGGCTCTGAGGACTGATCCTTGGTCTTCTCTATGGCTCCGGTGACCTGTTTCAGTACGTCGGCCAATATCGCTGTGGCAGCGGCAGCGTCAGGGGCCTGGCGCTTGCCGCCGGCCTTTCCGAGGGCTTCAGTGACAATACCCAGTACACCGGCCAGTGCAGCTGTGGGATCCTCAGATTGGCGCTTTTCAGGTTGGCCTTTTGCAATCGCAACAAGTGCGTCCATTATTGTGTCCGGAAGACCTGAGCTCTGGCGCTTTTCAGGTTGGCCTTTTGCAATCGCAACAAGTGCGTCCATTATTGTGTCCGGGAGACCTGAGCTCTGGCGCCTTGCATTGCTGGTTGGGAGTTTTGGGAGGTCACCGCCGAGGGGTTCTGTGAGCTCTGCCACTGTGCTAGCTAATGTGTCCGTGACACCTTTTGGTTCCTCGCGCTTTTCAGGTTGGCCTTTTGCAATCGCAACAAGTGCGTCCATTATTGTGTCCGGAAGACCTGAGCTCTGGCGCTTTTCAGGTTGGCCTTTTGCAATCGCAACAAGTGCGTCCATTATTGTGTCCGGGAGACCTGAGCTCTGGCGCCTTGCATTGCTGGTTGGGAGTTTTGGGAGGTCACCGCCGAGGGGTTCTGTGAGCTCTGCCACTGTGCTAGCTAATGTGTCCGTGACACCTTTTGGTTCCTCGCGCTTTTCAGGTTGGCCTTTTGCAATCGCAACAAGTGCGTCCATTATTGTGTCCGGAAGACCTGAGCTCTGGCGCCTTGCATTGCCGATTGGGAGTTTTGGGAGGTCACCGCCGAGGGGCTCTGTGAGCTGTCCCACTGTTTCAGCTATTTCCTTCGTGAGATCGGCAGGCGGCACGCCTTGCTCAAGGTTTGGGGTTGGAGCGGCGGCGATGAGGGGAGCGAGCAGGAGAACCGTGGCGAGGTGGAAATGCATTTTCTAGACGCGTGTTAGAGCAAGTTGTTGGACGCGACAGGGAGAAGGGTATTTACGCTGGTGGTTGAGGGGTGTCGGTGGGAGGCTTGGTGTGCGGATTATATCCTGTGAAGTGTCGTTGTAGGGCGATAAATAAGATGTCGAGGGAGAATCCGTGGTCTTATATGATTTATTTTCAACCCCCTTGGCCAAATGTCGCCCGAACCTGCACCGAAGCCAAGTAATGCGGGTAATTTCCTCGCGTCAGACATGTGTAGGAGTCGGGTGACTGAGGATGGATTGCTGCAGTTGATGATAACGGGTGTGAAACGTTTGTGTGAGACGGCTTTCCAGGCATCGTTCCGGTTCATGTGAGTTGCATGCGGTCCCTGGCATCCCCAAATGGCCCAGATACGTTTTATTCACTGGTCTGGAGTATAATGATAGGCGACCTACATAACTCCAAGCAAAAATAACATGTTCAAATTATTTATTTACGGCCTTGATGTATTATGTTCAGTATGTGCACCCTGGAAAGGGGGGATCGGATTTCAGCACTGTTGAGGGTATCTGAGTCCTGAAAACAAGACAAAGGATATGAGAGCGGCAAGGAGTAGATTGTGTGTGAGAAGAGGAGAAGTCCTTACTTCTGTGGAAAAAAATTGTTCTATCGGATTATGTCGAGGCTACTGTGTTTTTCATATGAAAACCAGTTAGCATATGACTAGGGAAACAAGGGCAGTTATCACCGTCATGCCTTGCGGTATTGCACACCTTAAGCATACAATGGTTGCAACGGCATGTGCCGAAATAATTGTATACAGTAGTTGCATTAGTATGTCCGATGAGATCTTGATGTTTCGGATTGCAAGAATATTGAGGCATTTGAGATGAGACAAATGGGGAATCCGTGAGGCCACCATGCTGTACGATTCTTGCCCGGTTACAAAGCAAGTTTTCCAGCTTCCCAGCTAGGGATAATTCCCGGATGGCAGTATAGTAACACTTCACGAATCAAGTTTAAGCGTATTACTGATATGCAGGTACAAATTTCCTTGCCCCATTAGTTGGCATGCAGGGGTACAAGCTATATGATCATCACTTTGTGATAGATGGCTCTTTGTGAACCAAACCGCAATAGCCAGGAGCCCACTAAAGCTGGTCGGTAAGCACTCGTAGTTGACTACCTTCCAGTAGTATATCCCAGCTTCTTCTACTGAGCAGAGTTACAAGCTAGCGGCTTTACAGTGTAGAAATATAGCCGTTGGCTAGCATCAGGTTCTCATTTGTACCATAGAGGCGAGAGGAATTTACATGTTGGGAATGTATTGTAATACATAATATGTAATTCAAAATACTGGTAAATAATCAACAATAGGTAAACTACTCCTTATTCTTCAATTGTAACCAATGGTAGATAATACCCTCTCTGATAGGCTTGCTTAGATGTCTCCATCCCTCACCCCGAACACAAAAAGTGTGCCTATTAAGCCATTGCGTTGGTGGCAAGGTATGTTTGAAGAAGATTTCTTTTCTTTGGACACGAGATGTGGTAGAGTAAGTTGATAAAACAGAGTCGATGCTACTTCATAGCGAACGATGGGCATTATGTTGGGCAGCCAAGATTCTAACATGCCTGGCTTTCTCTCTTGGTTTCTAAAATGGGTCTCAACGAACACCCTCAATTCACAAAAGGGGGCTTTCCTATGGCCCTCGGGGACTGACGGCTTGCTGCAGATGAGGAGCAACATCGTGAAACGTCCTGTCTGACAACAATTCCACTGTAGCACGGTAAATCTGCATTGCAATCTTCATTGCCGGCTTGTCGTGAAAAAGGGGTGTCGAGCGTCAAGCATTTATTGATATGTCGGCATACGTGACACGGGAAACAGCTGCACCAACACGACAAGAAACAACGAGTACGTTAGTTACCCCATAATAATGTCTGTAGAAATGTTGATATTTGGTAATTGTTGGAACAGGTGTGGCTACCAAGTAATTTCATTGCTGTTGAGAGAATTGTACCTTGCAGTAGTAAGTAATATGAGAAACATTCGCCATCGCATTGCAGATCCAGAGTTTTGCGGTCTCACATCGCGACGCAGTAATTTCCAGATTCGCGCGACGTATCGTAAACCTGATTTCTCATTTCTCTGTTTTGGACGCGTTGGGTATGCAGATCTCCACATCTTTACCCCGCCATCGCGGAGCATATGAATCACTAGCCGTGAGGTGTAGCATCCGCCTCGATGTAACACAGTCCGATTACAGTTAGGAGTGTATCTTTATGGACTGTTGTGATTATCTTCTCCATGTTTCCGTTGGCCGAAACGCGTAGTGATTTCAGAAAAACGAGGTATAGCACCAGCTCGAAGCCCAATGGCTCAGGTTAGCCGCAAGTAATTTGCAAGCCCAAACCTAGACCCATTCAACGTGAGATTATTGGTCTAGTCCGACGGCATGAACCTTTTTCATATTGCTTAGCTCTATGTGACGCGTGATATGGAAGCACAACGCGAAACCTCGCGTCTCAGTCTCTCATCATACATCCCCTCCTGTTTCCTTGTCCCTTGCCGCTCTCCTCGCGTCCAGATTACCACAGTTCCGCCTGCCTCCATATTCCTCGGCCATTCGCTAGCCGTCCATTCTCCGCCACAGTTGCGCTGCCACATCATCGCTATCCAGCGCCTCAGAAAAACCTCCACCACAAAAATACGATGATGAAAAGCACCAATCCACCTATCGGCCCATACTGTTTCATAAGCAGCTCCCAATTAATCCTTACTGCCGCCCTCTTATACTTCTTACTATCATCCCTGAGCCTCGAGCTCATCTCCCCCATCCTCTCCAGGCTGTCTCCTCGGTACAGTAGATCCTCGATATTCTTCGTCATAACCTTCGTCACATCCTGCAGCTCCGAGTTCAGCTTGTCCAGGTTCTGCGTCGCGCGCGTGTCGGAGTACGTCGCCTTCGTGCGCTGGATGAAGGTGTCAAACTCCATGTAGGCATATGGCCGGAGCGAGGGTGCGGTGAGTTGCGCGTGTGTGTATGTTGAGCTGAACTCGGAGGAGATATCGGAGAGGTAGGTGAAAGCGAGCTTGCGGGGATATGAGCGCTCGCATATGGCAATGTAAACTATGCTGTTGACGATGAGGTAACTGGTGATCATGAATCAGCTTCGTTGTTCTTTGTAATGGCAGCGCCGAGGCAGGTTTCTGCTCACTGTAATGTGTAGGCCCCGCTCTCAATACTGGCTTGTGGTTCTGAGTTGCGGTTTAACCGCCTCAGAACCATCTTAACGTGTGACTTGATTTCCGTGAGAGCATTCTCAGTCTGCCGGGTCTGGTCAGTACCGTTTCGCGTGGTTCGGGGGAGGTGCACAAACAGCCTCATCATCGATTGATGCGCATAGCATGAGGCCTAAATAAGCACGTTAGCACAGGATCCATTGCGCCTTAGAATTGGGAATTAGCGGTCCCTACCATCTAACCTCGCAATCTGCGTTGACTTGATCATCTCTGCGGTCGTTTGCCGTTGCTCGTATCTTGCAGAATATTAAAGAATGAGGTTAGTATAAAGGTAAAAATAGCACAGCTATAACAAAGAGCCTTCAAGATGTGCAGTCGCAATCCAGGAAATGCAGTGCCTTTGATTTATTGATTGGCCTCTTCAAGCTTCAGGACAGATAATTTGGAGATAAGCCGCATGCGCCAAGTCCCAGCGGACCAGCCTGGACCGACCTGGGTGGTTACTGGCACGTGACCGTATATACTCCTTTCCACGGAGTAGAGAAAGGTGCCTACCGCTTTCACCAGAATTATGGAGGGCAATTTGGTTTCCAGATAGGCGGTTATTTAATTTTATAAAAGTGTTAATATTTCTTCTATTGACTTCACTAAACGGCTCATTCAATAAGCGTATGAATGGAAACAAGCTGCAACAGTTGTCGGGTCCACTAGAGTACAAACACTCTCCATGATACACATACAACAATACCATCTCCAGATACTCTCATGCTGATGCCCTCAGTATTCTCTTTGAGTCTGGTTGCGTTGATATTCTACACGCGCGCTTAGGAGTATTCATCCTATACTCCTCCAGCAACAAACGCACTGAGGCCCGTGCACTACCCGAATATGACCAGGATGCAAGAAGATGTCAAAGTGAGTTCTCCAGAATCCATATGTTACTCTTGTAGCTTTTATTGCATATTATCCCTCAAAGACGGCTGGCATTTTGCATAGAAGCGGAGCCTATACTATCGCAGTAGAGATATTCCCTCTGAAGAGCCAATTGTCCCTAGCCGCTTCATTGACATTTCCTACCATTTCATACGTCTGGAGATCATGGCCACGCCGTAATAGCGGTCAAAGATGGAAGGAGAATCAATCAAATCCGACGTCAAGTCTGATGCAAGATCTGCTACAGGCGAAATGTATGCGTCCAATGAGGGCTCAGAAGTAGCTGTCCCCAGTCACGGGGATGATGCTCTTGCAAACTTGATGGACAGCATGGAACAATTTGTTGCTGAAGACAGCACTGTCAATAATAATGCTAACGATGGGGCAACTGATCAGAAACATGAGACGCGTGGTTCACGTCGCACACAGCGCACCAATGCTACTGAAGAGACATCGGATACTAGGCCTTCGTCCTCGGGAACTGTTGATGCCATCCCTGCAAAGCGTCCCCAGATGAACCAGGCAAGCTCACAGGTTTCTAAGAAGGCCAAGAAGGGCAGAAAGGGTATTTGGAGCGTGGAAAATGTTCTGCAAAACCCCAAGTCTCCCTTGGTCAATGCAAACTTAAAGGTCCGTAATCTCTCGTCGCAAAGAGATGCATGCTGATCAAGCCCATAGGGACTCTTTTCAAATCCGGAAGCCTGGAATATCCTTGACAAGGAGACCAAGGCTAAGCTTATTAGCATGCTGCCAGAAAGCACGCATGTTCTTGATGAGGTTAATGGTGAACTCCGTATTAGTGAGAGTTTTTTGAAGTTTGATCAAAACTGGGCTCACTACCTGGGTCGTGCTCAAGAAGACATCGCCGAAGGCCGCAACGATCCCATGTGGCTTGAGCAGGCTGCGGCAGCATCCGAGCAGCGTACAGATGGAGAGTTTGACGACTGGAAAGATAACGAGTACGAACAATTCTGGGGAGTGAAGCAGAAGCTCCAAAGCAACGTTCTTACAGGACTTTCTGGTGCCATAAAGTTCAATGACCTGGTCACCCGTGAGCTCATCAAACCTGGCGATATATTCCTATTCCAGAGGACCATTGGCAAGATTTTTATCGAGAAAGAATTCAAGTTTATCGAAGTTCTGGGTTCAGGAAACAAACGGACCCTACGATGTTCTTTGCCCCCAGGCGCCTCGAAGTTTTCAAAGGGCGATGAGGATATAATCAACTCCGAAATCAATGGGCCTGAACGCATATGCAAAGCTGCCATAGAGGCTGATGGGCGTTTGAAGGGAAAGCCGCCGAATGGCAACTCCTGGAAGACCGTCCGCGTCTTACGCAACAACCAAGACGTCGGTACTCTTTGGGATATTCGTCAGGCTCTACACATTTCTCTCCAAGGAGACGATGACTGAGAAATGCCAAAGTTCGTACCGGAACATGCACGAGCACAAAAATCTTACGCAAACTCCTGGTCTTTGCCAGTTAGAATGTGCTCTAGTTACTGGTCACTAAGAATGCGTGAGTCCATAAATGCTTGAGGCTATTTTTAGAGGCTGTACAACACCGAACTTTCCACAGTAGCTATGATACAAACCCGAGCACCTGGCCCACTCGATTGCCTAGCTTCTCGCTTTTCACAATTCGTCATGGCCCTCCTCACCCCCGGCTTTCCCGGCTTCGAGTTCCGGCATCGCCATGATCTTAACGACAAGACTGGTCCACCCAGTGAAGTGCTGTGTTCGCTGGCCGTGTCCATCTTCAGGGTTGTACTGCTCCCATGCGAACCCGGTCTCTTTCCAAGACTTATACACGTTCGAGACCAGATTGTGGCGGAGACGGGTGTAGATGCTGCCAGCTTGCTTGGCATGAGGGGAGGTGGATGACTGCGCTATTTTCTGTGCGAGAGTTAGAGTGCTACAGGGCGAGAAAGAAAGGGTGGTTATGGCAAGGTAGGGGGGGAAAGGAAAATATAACTTACGAGTAGTTCTCGCACAGCGAGGTAGTTCATATTCATCCAAATGGGACCTCTCCAGTAATTCTCATCTGTGCCGTAGAACTCGTTTGACTTGCTCAAACTGCGGATTCCAAAATCAGTCCACAGCTCCTCTGGGTCCTCGATCACATCAAGAATTGCGCCTAGACGCGGGCTATCCGGCTCTAGCAGTCCAGTCAGGAACGGGAAGATCGAGATGTATCCCTTATGGCAAACCAAGACGTTCTCCTCAAACTCGTCAATAGTGGCATCACAGAATGTCTTCTCCTTCTCACTCCAGTGCAGATCATCGATGTTGCGCAAGATGCCGTTCTCGTTACGCGTGAATTCGGCCACATCCTGGGTTTCGCCGAGGTAAGTAGCGATGTTCTTAAGAGACTTGGCCATCACACCCATCCAGGAGATGAGGTCGACGTGGAGCTCTCCAGGGTGGGGCGGCTGAGGACGAGGATAGTCATCAAGGCCAGAGGTGAGGACGTGCTGCACGGTGCGGCCGCGCCAGCGGTATGCTTCCTTTGAGGAGAACGCCTCTCTGTCATATGTCGCGAGGTCACCAGATTGGGTGCGGCGGAACCAGTGGTACTGTTTTTTCAACAGCGGGTAAATAGCCTGGAGGTATTGGTTCGCAGCTTCAGGGTTGTTGATGTGGACGCCGTTGACGCCAGGTTGGCCCAGCTTGACAGGTTCACCCTCAGGGATCGCAGAGTCGTTTGGCTTCGAGAGACGCTCGACGAAAGCGTCAAGGATGAAAAAGAGGGTAGGGGGGTTGGCATAGTGCGGGTACTGGACTTGGAATTCAGGGGGGACCTTGCTGCGAGCCTCGTCGCCGAGGATTTGCTCACGGCCGATCCAGCCATCGCTGTCCATCAAATTGAACCAACTCTTGACAATTTCGAGAGCAATATCCATATCCCAGTCAGCAATGGGCAGAAGGTGGAAGCCTTCGTCCCAAAGGAACCCACGGGGGAAGAATGGTCGTGATGGGATGCTTGTGTAGAGCTCAAATGGGCCTTCGAGCTGCTCTCTTCTCTTCGCCCGTGCTTCGGCAGCCTCTTCCCAGAAGCCTTCATTCTCTTCATCGTATTCTGGGGCGTAAGAGCGGTCGACTACTTCGTCGCCCTGGAAGTATCCAATACCTCCAAAGAGGTTAGAGAACATGCTCTTGGCAAACTGGGCATATTTGGGTCCGTTGTATGGAGCTTTTAAGTCAAACACATCGCCAAATTTCTCTACGAAAGAGTTGCTGGCTGATTCTATCCCACTCGTAAGGTCTTCGCTGGTGACCTCTTTGGCGGCTGAGCCACTGGAGAATATAACATCGAACTCGAATGGTCCCTCAAATACTTTTTGGACCATGTGTATATTTCCAGTTCCCGGATCATTGGGGACGGTGTATACCTGCCATGGCGGCGGCATGTTCTCAACTGTGTATTTTTCCACATATGCTTCAATCTCGCTCTTCAACTCCTGGTAGAAGAGCGGCTTGACTTGCCATAGATTTTGCTCTTCGGCTTTAATCGAGCGCACCATTGTCCGGTCCAGCGGCTTGTCCTTGTATGACTCGTGATTTTCCGGTGGGTGCCGGCCCTCTCCTTTCGTAACGAGTAACTTGTAATCTCCAAGGCCAGCCGAGTTTCCCTTCAACGTTACGTCGCCTTCATATCCCAATTCGTCACGCTTGTTTTCGACTTCCAAGCTCCCAAGCCCTTCTAATGTGGCGTAAAACACCATGGTCGTCATCAGCAAAGCTGGTGCGTCCTCTCTAGGCGTCCCCTTTACTCGAACTCCCCAGCTGCCGCCATCCTTTCCTCCTGGGATCTTCACGAAGGAGGTTGTGATATCAATCTTATTTCCTGCGTCATGGACGGTCTGCTGGCCACCATTGCGAACATCATATTCGTCCCAGCCGTATCCTGCCATCCCCTCATTTTGTTCGCATGTATGTCTGAAATCTACACATATTACAATCAGCAATCATCCAGGGGTCCATCTTCTAAGCCACAAGCATTGAAGCATGTTGGCTCTGTTCCAGAACATACTGTGTTGTACATCTTGAAAGTTATCCACCTTCGCCCACATAAGACCCGCCGAAAGACTCTTCGCTATTTTTGGCCTCACTCCAAAATATAGATTGGGTTTGTATGGGCCCCAGAGCAAGCTCTCGTTTGAAGCCCGTCCAATCTCCCCAAGAAGAATTGACGGGTCATCTTGGGCGGCCACGTGTGGTGATAGTGAAAGGCTAAGTATAGCCGCAGCCGCTAATGTTATGCGCACCATCATGAAACACAATTATAAAGAATTGTTGTTCCCCAAAAGCTGCTGTCTTTGCCTTGGGACGGCCTCGGTCGTGTTGACACGACACGTTTGGCGATCCCCCTCTCAGCCTTGCCGAGAGCCTCGCCAAAACGTCACTGGGGAAGCTCCTTCCAAGGAATGCTCGAAATTTAAGTTAAACGGGGTAATTAATGAATTGGGGTGTCAAATAATTTCATTGTAAAGGCTTTGGTTTATCTTAAAAAGATACGCTGCACGCTATGCATTCGAAGCATCAAATCGTCCGCTATGTCTCCCTGCTTGGACTGAGCGGCCTATTGAACCCTCCAACTCTGTTCATATACTGCCTGTATTCCGTCTTCTTTTCTTTCCTGATCCCGCCAATATCATTCCCCAGTACTTTCTTCTGTTTTGTAGTTCCGAATCCTCCAAAGCCCATCATTGCCTGCATGGCCGCCATCGCATCATCCTCAACCTCAATATCGTCCTCCTCGCCTTCTTTAACATCCATGTCGTCGGCGGCAATAAAATCGGATGCTTTGGGCTTGTTCTTATGGCTCGTACTCGCGTTCGTAGCAGCTGCATCCGGTTGTGCCGGGCTCTGTCCGCCGGGATCTCTTGAACCGGCACGGCTGTCTGGTCGGCCAACTTTGAATGCAACGGGCGGCGTAGCGTGTCGACTCCCTTGTCGGCTTCCTTGTCGTAGCGGCATATCTTGCTCGACTATACGGGCCATATTTGGGTGCGCAGCATCTGCAGCTAGTTCTCTTTCACGGGAACGTTCTCCGCGCGGGCTTCTGCTACGGCGCTTCGAGTCACCTTCTCCGTCTCTCCTTCTGTCGCGTTGACCTCGGTCATTGTCTCGAGCACCTCGATCATCTCTGTATTGCCTCCGATCACCATCCCTCTCCATATCCCTCTGCCCATGCCTGCCTCTGTCATCTCTGCGCGGGTCGTCCCTCCGTCCATCACTTCGACCGCCGTCCCGGTCTCTGCGATCATCTCGTCGTCCACCACCACGATCGTAGCGCTGGTTGTCACGGTCATAGTCACGGTCTCGTGGGCGTTCGGGTGTTCTTGATCTGTACGATCTGTTTCGGTCGTTTCCACGGTCTGGCTCTTGCCTTCCACCGCGCCTGTCGCGAGGATTCCGAGAGTCAACAGGTGGGCGATCGGAGTCGAAGTCTCGTCTTGACCGTTTGTAAGGTGGTTCTGCCATATTCAGTTCAGTTTGGGGAGTGAATTGAAGTGGTATGTTGTTTGCGGAGGTCAAGATAATCCTCTGGGAAATAACATCAGTGAGGCTGCGAGGCTGTCGCCGACTGCTTGGCAACAAATATTCACGATTTCACGTGACCTTGGTTCATCTGGTTGAACTTTGGGACCAACATGAAATTTAACTAACGATATGAAAAAAAATAGAAGTATAAGGAACTCTTTTACTTTGTGGGCTTTATTATCTCTAATACTGGTAGTTTGCCCCTTGGTTCTAAATCTCATCCTCCTCAGGGTCCCAATCATCTTCCCTCCCCATCTCGTATAAAATTCTCCCTCCATCCCCTCCACCGCTCTGTGCGTCAAAGTACGGTAGCACAACTCCCTCTCTGTCCTTCTTCTGTTTTTCTGTTAGTCCAAGGCTAAAGGTCGATTCCGGCTCCTCGTCTTCGTCGTCCATTGCTCCCTGGCCATCACCAACCTCCGGTGCTGCATAAAGAGGGTGATCATCCAACAAACAGATCTTGCTTCCCGCAGCACCAGGACCAACTCTCATCTTGCCACCCGCCTCCAACGAAGATGGCAGTGATGCTGATGATGGAGCCAAAACTAAAACTTCCCTCACACCCCTTCCACTCTTGCGTCGAATCTCCATCTCAACGACCACACCCTGTACTTCCTCGCCGAGACTCTTCCGTCCGATTACAACGCCATCTCTTCCCTCGTGCAAACCAAAGGTTGGTTCTGGTAAACTTCGGTCACGCGCACGCTTTTCTTGCACGGCGTGATCGAGCGAGGAGATTCGGAGGATAGATGTTGCCAAGTAGGAGAGAGTAGTTAGTGGACTTGGGGCGTATGGGTTCGGCGATTTCTGGGTGGTGAGAGGGATATCAAGGTGGTATGTGGCGATGAGAGAGATGCCTGGGAACAAGAAAGAGGACAGGAAGCTTGGTAGAGAGGACGAGGCCGAAGCAGCCAGCGAATAGAGCGTATCAATAATGACAATGGCTTCTGTAATATTGTTAGTTTGTCCCTTGGATGGTTGGGAAACTTTGGACATACTGGCACTCGGTGTTGGCGCAGCAGCACTGGGTGGCGGAGGCAAATGCGTCAGGATCTCCTGCTTAAGAGCTGCCAATGGCTTGCCATGTGCTCTGATGACCACATCGACCTGTGCGGGAGACTTCAAGGTCTGAAATGATACAAATATGACTTTTGATTTGGCAATCTGTATGATGATCAGTAAACATGCCACCAGAAATCAGGCAAAAAACAGGCCCCGAGACATCTACAACAAACAGCACAGCAGTCGTATTGGCAGTACATCCCAAAAAAAATCTCCCAGTAAAGAATAATGCAGGTCCTGCTATTGACTCACCTTTGCCCTTGTTATGAACTCGCGAACGACTGGCTGTGACGACTGCTCTAACGTATCCAACAGCAACGTAAATGGACTCGCCCCATCACGCAGGTTCAGCAGCTTTTGAAACAGTAATAAATTATGTGTTCTCCTTTGTGCAATCGCTGATGGGGCCATTTTTGCGGTGATGTTGTTCTTGAGCGGTTTGTTAGCGATGGGGAGATAAGATTTTCCAAATATATTTCGATTTTCGACAATTGGCCGATTTTATTATTTAGCTTCAACAAATAATATGATGGCCACACATCTAAGATTTTGCTCTGAAAATAGAAATAAATATAAACTATTACATCTCAGATGTACAGACAGCAATATACGAATTTGGGGCCTACAATTTAGAAAAACGATAAGGTCTTGCTTCATGCCTGATCCGAGAGTGGCGGGGGTACGACGACGTAACGGAGCAAAAGCAACCTTGAGCCAACGTTTGTCGTTGAATAACAACCTTTGGCCACAACATCAGGTTATTTTTAACTGTGATTATAACAAGCTATTTAAAAATAGCTTGTTATTATGCGTGCCCATTTCTTTTTTATGACCGCGAAACATTCAGATCGGCATAATTTACTTGATGCTATGGTTCACTAGATTGGAGTTTCAAATTGAGGCGCCGAGCTCCTACATCCAGAGCTGCTGGTGTGCCTTCATAAATAGTACTTGAAATCTCATGAAATGTAGATATATTGAGGTTGAGTTTAACTGTAGAAATGCTTGGAGAAAAGGCGAACAGTTAATTTGCATGAGCATCTAAAATGGCCGTTTATTCCGCCGCATGGCTGTCTATTCTGCCGCACGGCTAGACTTAAGCATGTTGCTCCCAGGTGCCACCAACGCCTTGCTCAAAGTATTCATAAACGCCATTTCACCCCGCATGAGACATCCACTCATCTGTACCCCCTTGGATTGCTGGGCAGACCTTGCCGCCTTGGATCTGGTCTCTCCTGTCTACCATACTGTTCGGCTCCACCATTACCCTGTGACCAAGGCGAGTTTCCAGACATGCCTGATCCGCCACTGCTATAACTCTCCTGCCTTTCGTAGCCACCCCTCTGTGGCGGTTGTGGGCTCCGCCCTGGGCTCCTCCCTTGTGGTTGTCCTTGTACTTGGTCCAGTGAACTTTGTGACGAGCTGTTGCTCTTAGCGCCGCCCCATAATCTCTGCTTCAGTCGATCCTGTGCGGACCCCGCGCTGCTCGCACTGTTCGTGGGCTGTAAGGCGGGCGAATTCTGGTATGACCCGTCCCTCTGGCTCGGCAACGGCCGCGCAGTCACGTATTCTTGTTGTTGCTGTCCTCGTTGCATCCCACCACCGGCCCGTAGCGCTGGAGAACCGCCTGTTCTCCCTTGTCTTAAGCTTTGATTCACTGGCGGCGCGGGGGACCCGGAGGAAGCCTTGTTATCCCACAAGCTCGTCAGCTTGTTACCGCTGCTACCTGCATTCGCGAGATTGCCATATCCAGCTCCGACAGGTGCGCCGTAGTTTTGTTGTTGAACCTGTGGGGGCGGAGCGGCCTTTGGGTCTGGTGGCAGCCACGGTGGAAAGGCCCTGCCCTTCTCGACGTAGTATGCGCGTAAAACCCTGCAGATGTGGGTGTCGTCTGGGGTGTCGCCGTCGGCTTCTCCAGCCGGGAGGAGGTTGCGAAGAGAAGCGTAGCGGGTGGATGTCGTGGTGAGGAGGTTGGAAAGGTAGGATGACATGATGGAGTGTTGCCTATGTTGCTGCGCCCATGCAAGTGGACGTTGTTGCGTTCGATAGTTTGACGGATGACTTCCGTTAAGAAGTAAAGCTTGAGGGGCAACGAAGGTGCTCTGACCCTCTGATCGCCGTGTCGAAAGAGGTGGTTGTGAATGAGGAGGAGATCGGTGTCTCAAGTGCTTCCCCGAGGTGGATAGACTGGTACAGAGTTGGAAGGTGGGGTTACGTAGCGGCTGTTACCGGTGGATTAAGGTTTCACATCCAAGCGCTCCACCCAGATTTAGAGCCTGGCGCGCCAAGGCCACATTGATGGGATGCATATACTAAAGATTCATGGAGAACATCAAAAACTGAAGGAGCTTATTACTCAATGGATGGCCTTGAATTATCTTTGCACTCTTGCGATTGCATGGGATTGTTTTCTGGTATCAATGTATGCTCTCATCAAACTATTTACAATCCCATGACACTCCTCGGCGACATATCTCATGCAGTAGTTGCGCGCGCCTCACCCTCAACCTCATACTCGACCTCCATCTTGGCGGTCTTCCTTGGCTTGCCCTTTGGCGCCGCTGGGCGCTTCCTCTTGGACCCGCTGAGCTTCTTCGCTATGTCCTCCTCATCGCTGTTGCTCTCACTGTCTTCATCATCATCCTCATCCTCATCAGTGCCCTCCTCAGCATCGCTTCCTAGCCAGTCCTCAAGATCGCCCAGATCTTCCTCATCTTCGCCCAAGTCGCTGACGTACTCGACCATACCAACACCTTCCTCCTCCTCCTCCATTTCCTCGTCCTCCTCCTCTTCGATACCCTCATCCATATCCTCGTCTCTGGTACCCTCTCCCTGTCGCTCAAGGCCCTTGAGAACCTTCTTCCAGATAGACTCGCTGACGTTCAATGGCTGGTCGCCGTATGCGCCACTCCTCAATCGCTCAATAAGCTCCCTCTCAATGGCTCTCTCAACCTTCGCAGCCGCAAGCGCCTTTCTCTCCCTCGTCTCTTCTCTTCTCCTGACCTTGGGAGCAAGTCTTGGAACAATCTTCTCGCCTAACCTCTCATCCTCCTTTGCTATTCTCCTCATCCTGATGCCGACTTGTGTCAACCTCGTAAGTCTTTGCTTGCACTTGTGCACCAGGAACTTTGGCCAGTATATTAATCTCTCATCGACTTGCTCGAGCGCTTTGACGTAGTTTTGCGACAGCTTTATCCTCTCCCAAAGCTTTGACGGCATGTGAGCACGTTCGATTGTCTTCATGTAGAGGTAGAGGGTGCCCGTATCAGGATTCGAGCGGACAGTGGCATATCGTGAGTTGGCCAGAGGACATGATTGTCTGTTGCAGAGACCAGTGACATTGTATTCGTTGCGACAGAAGTTCTTCTCTTTCGTAGTTCTGGAAAACATTAGTTTTGATTATCACGAGACTCAGATTCGCCATACTTGAGTTTGAATGAGCAAAACTGCTGGTTGATAACCTGCCAGACAATTTCGTCTGAAGACATTTTGAAACGGTAAACCTATTCAAAGGTTCTGATGACCGATTTTTGAAGTTTGCACAGTAGCCTCCGACTTTTTCGTTGCGATGCTTTGAGGCCGTGAAAAGTGTTGTAGATTTCCTCGCTGATAAGAAATATTTCGTCTGGGGAACTTTTTTCGGATCAATTCACAATTCCAGGCAACAACAAATCCCCGCCAGGCCGCCAGCCTTACCTAGCTGTAGGTACGTACCATCCACCAGCCAAAAATCCATGGCCCTTCACAAAGTCTCAGCCTCGCCAGTCCAATCCAAACTTCGAACATCGATATTTAGAGCGCATTTGTATGATATGTTGCGCCAATGAAGCAAAATGTTACCCTTATAGCACGGCGCGGTGCGCAAGCCGCTTTACTTGGTTACCTGCGCAATGCATCGCGAGCCAGCTCAAGGATTGGGCTGGATTTCTTGAATCCATCACATAGGCGTCCCTCCGCATGCCGACGCTTTCACAGCACAATACATACACAACAGAATGGGGAAAGCGTTGGTCATGGCATTGTTTCTTTCTTTGATGATACCATTTATGCAGTTTCGACGGCTCCGGGTAGGGCAGGGATTGCCATAATCCGAGTTTCGGGAACAGGATCCCTAGATGTGAGTGAATCCGGTGCTGTGCCCCCTTCCCTGCTGTTCTAACTGGCATAGGTGTATCGCGCATTATGCCCCTCGAAAGCAATCCCTAAACCACGATACGCTACTCTACGGACTCTTTACGAACCAAATCCCACCAGCAGCCTCAAGCCGAGCGTCCTCGACTCAGACGCGCTCATCCTCCACTTCCCTTCTCCGAAAACAGTCACTGGCGAGGAAATGCTTGAGTTGCACATCCATGGCGGCCCTGCAACAGTGAAAGCCGTTTTATCAGCAATCTCACGCTGCAAATCGACTTCTACGATCCGCTATGCCGAGCCTGGCGAATTCACAAGACGAGCGTTTCAGAACAACCGACTTGACCTGGCACAGGTGGAAGCGCTGAGTGACACCTTGTCCGCGGAGACAGAGCAGCAGCGCAGAGCAGCAGTGAGAGGAAATTCTGGTGCTCTGGGAAGGACGTATGAAGGCTGGCGACAGCAACTTCTCGAGGCGCGAGGAGAGTTGGAGGCGCTAATTGACTTCTCGGAGGATCATGACTTCGCAGACTCGGATCCGGATTTGTTGAAGAATGTGGGAGCCGTCGTTGAAAATATACGGGCTTCTATCAAGGCACATGAGGAAGGGAGTCGGCGTGGTGAGATGCTGCGTAAGGGTATCAGAATATCGATGCTTGGACCTCCTAATGCTGGGAAGAGTTCGTTATTGAACAGAATTGTTGGCAGGGAGGCCTCGATTGTCAGCACCGAAGCGGGGACGACGAGAGATATAGTGGAAGTTGGCCTTGATATCGAGGGGTATTTGTGTACCTTTGCCGATACAGCGGGGTTGCGATCACCCTCCACTCGAACTGACAGTGACCCCGCCACAATAAGAGACCGCATTGGAGAGGTCGAAACCGAGGGGATTAGAAGAGCTAAAGCAAAGGCTGCGGAATCTGATCTAATTATTGTGATGGCTTCGGTTGAAGCTTCAACCGACCAGGAAGGGTGGGAAATACGTTATGATACGGAAGCTCTCGACATTGCCACCAAAGCAGAGCAATACGTGGTAGTCGTCAACAAAACCGACATTATCCCCGACGCTACCTTCGCTCGGATCCTCCACAATTTCAAATCCTCGCTGCCCTCTGTCCCAGAGAACAAGATTATTCCCATCTCATGCAAATCGGATCTCGTATCGACACCCTCAGCTCAAGATGCGGGTAATATCTCATTCCTCATTTCTCACCTTACGTCCTCCTTCCAATCCCTCACTTCTCTTGGCGACGAGGATCTCTATGGAGTTACAGAGCGCCAGCGTCAGCTTCTCTCCAGATGTGACGAATACCTGTCCTTGTATGAGAGCGAGACCCAGGAAGCCGATATGGTGCTGGATTTCGATATTGTGGTGGCAGCGGAGCATCTGAGAACCGCGGCGAATAATCTTAGTAAACTTACGGGCCGGGGGGAGGGTGGGGACGTGGAGGACGTACTGGGGGTAGTGTTTGAGAAGTAAGCTTTCCCGGCGCCCGGTCCAACGGTACGATGCTAACAATCACCAGATTTTGTGTGGGGAAATAGACAATGGAACGTGCGTGTGAGAAGTGAGATTATCTATTGATGCAATCTATGCAAATACATATCCAAAAACATATCCAAAAACAATGATCTACCAGCGATGCCATGCAATGTCTAATGTCTGAAAAATCAAATGCGTAACTCCGTCCCAATGCCCGTCCCTATGCGTCTATTGATGCCAATGCGAAGCCGATGCCAAATACCAATGCTGACGCTATGCTGATGCTGATGTCCCAAGATAATGCTGGCCAATGCTCCAACCCCTCAAAAACGGAAGAAATGCAGCAGTCTAATTGCAATGCGAATGCGAGAATGACGGCGCTAGTACGCCGTGCAGAAAATGCGATGAAAATGCGATAATGATGATGATGATTCGCTGAGTGACTCCATGCTTCAGCTCTACCCAGAACTCCGAAAATGCATGCAGTAGTAATATAGTGTAAAGGTGAAAAATTAAGACCGAATGAAGTAGAGTTGATGACGCCAGAGACAATGCGGTGACAGAGGAGATCTTTTTTTGCAACGCCAAGTTGACCCAAGCTCGATGATTGAAAGCCGCGTGACAAAGTAAGAGATACTTAGTTGTAACCTCCGCGTCCATCCTCGGGCTCATCATCGTCATCTGGTCCGCGGTTGTAGCCGCCGCGGCCTTGGTTCGTCATCTGCTCGGTGGATGAGGAAGCAGATGATCTGCTCAGGAGGGCACAGCCAAAGGCGGCCGAAGAGACGGTTGATGAGGGGAAAGACATTGTGATGGGATGATTGAGTGGTTTTGGAGGTGTGTATAAGTCTGATATGGTTGGAAGGAGTTGGAGATGTGTAGTTGATGAGAGTGTTTGAGGTTGGAAACGTATGTTGATGTTGGTGATGGTGTTGATGTGAGAAGTGTAATGAAGATGCTGATGGTGATGGAGAAAAAAGAGAGGATTCATGGAGAAGGTTTACGAGCCATATATACTTCTCTTGCCCATTGAGGCCCAGGCACCGGCTCACCCAGCAAAGCCCCAAATCTGGTGATGGACTCGCAGCATTTCGTCACACACTCAGCCCTATGCCCACGCCGACGTAAACATGGCAGTCCTGCAGGCACTTGCCGTCCAATTACAGCGCCATGCGACATCGTTTCCAAGCATCGGTATTGCCCGGGATCTAGTCAGCGCAGCACAAACAGGCATTAGGAACGTGGCTGGGCGGGGTGGGATCTCAGGGGGTCTATTTCGGCACCGGTATTGTGGTCGTATGGTCGTAAAGTCGTACTCGTAATCCCATTCTGCAACACGTACGAGTACCAACTAGGCAGCCGGGGGCTGCAGGTACGATAACTTAGACCCAAATTCGGAGTTGTGGATCTGCAATGTAGTAGCTCTAAGGTGGCAGTGTATGGGAGAAAGGGGAGTGACACGAGGGCTTTCCGTGATTCCGTAAGCCACCAAACCTGCAAAGTAACACGATTAGCAGTGCTGCGCTCTATTTTAGCGATGACAAGAGTACGTAGTGGAGCATTAGCGGCGCATGATGCTAAAACGAGGTTTGAGAGGCGGCCCGGCGAATCAGACACAGCCAAGCGTCAGCAGAACTAAAACCTGGCTTCTGGAAAGCCGCGATGCCGCACGGGATTGGTCTACTTCCGCGTTGGATGCAGTGGGATGCAAGTGGGACGCAGTGGGATGGGGCCCATAAGACGGCTGCGGCGATTGGTGCGGCCCTTCTCTCGAGCCGACCGGGCTCCCGCAATGGCAGGTCATTGGCGGCTGGCCCCTGGAGAAGGAAGAAGCGCCATGCGCAAGCGCATTGCGCTTAATAACTTCGGCTAGCTAGCAAGGGTCAAGGGCCCCAATGTCTATTTTTGGCCCGCAGCCTCAAATACTGTCAGCAAGTTGATGACAGTGCTTTTACAGTATCACTGCAGCAATTTGCGCCAGCAGGATGACTAACCTGACGGCCGATGACTGGTACAGTGGCAAATACGAAGAATTGACTGTGTAACGATCGCCATAGGTGTTTCAACTCGGGCCGTTAAGGCTTCAGCTGTGTCAAATGTCCCGTATTTCCTGCAGTTATCATTAAGGTAGAAATGGCTGCTCTTCTAGCAACCACGAAACAAGAACCAAGATTCGAGTCCGGAAGCCATTTGACCGACTCCGGATTGTTTCATACTTGATTTGGAATTGTTGCCTTGAGGCCGCTGCTTTGCCCTGTTTTCTGGGCCCAGAGAGGTACTGCTGTATTTCTTGGTGACGTCGTCCACCGAATACGACGGAGCATGCTGGTGTCTGCTATGAATGGCGAGGCGTACTGACATACTGATTTGCCTTGCCAGAGATCCTTCGGAGCGAACTCAAAACGCGGCTCCGATATGGAATCCTCCAGGATCGCCGGAAGAGGCGCATACCAAGGCTTGGACACCAGTAGAGAAGATTGAGTAGAACTTGATAATTGAACGCTCGACAAGTAGTGTGAAGGCCAAATAGTTATAAAGTCAACTAAATAAAATAGATATTCATAATGGTTGTGCCAGAGCCTTGATGTGTCTTTCTGAGACTCTCGTAGTGATTGCTATGGTGTAGAGTGTAGTAAGACTGTTGATACTGTAGAGAACATAAGAATGTATCATCGCAAGTTTGTTTCAAGGACTGAGACTAACAATGAGACGTTGGTCATTGAGACGTTGTTTATAGAGAACTTGTTCGCTCTGGGGGGCTGTTCAAATATATTTACCGCGGTCCAAGAGTGGATGTTTGGCTCCCTCTCCCAAGCTGAGTTTGAAGTTGTCAAGATCTATGGCCTTGCGATATTTTTCAGTATTCCCAAAGCCAGACCTCCAGCTCTTGCTTACGCTTTTGGAACCCAGAAGGCCTGGAGTATTGAAGTTGGGTGTTGGGTGTGGGGCGTGGGGTGGTTATGATACTATTAACAAAATGAAGCCTCCTTTTCGTCAAAAGGAGGCCGAATAAAGCCAGTACGTCGCAAAGTCCATCCACCCACAACCAACAAATTAGAACAGGATATTCTGATGCAACTTAATTATAATATACTTATACTTTTAGAATGTAGTTATAATGACATACTGTCCCTTTGTCGAGTTTGTTGTTGCTCGGCAACATAACGCACAGGATGTTAGAATTGGTGCAGAAGATAGAGCCAGTGTCTCCGTGGAAACGTTTTTCAATAGCAGACACACCCTGCGGGATATTGTTAGAATTAGGAGATACTGCTGCTTGCCTACTTGTAAGCCTTTTGGTAACACCTCGACTTCACCTCCTTTCCATCAATACCTCCTTTCCATCAACGCAACATCACCATTGCATTAGACAACCTTCTATTTCCACATATCAACATGGACAGAAATACCACCAAGCCTATTCCCAAGACCATCATTCAGGGCCTAACAAAAACAACTGCTGACGGAAGAGTCATCTCGATTAACCACCCAAACCCCCACGGTGTGCCTCGGCGAAAGAAAGCCTACAGGTCAATGAAGAAAGACAGGGCTGCCCTACTCCCAAAGCTCTATAGACCTCGCAATCTTCATCCGCAAAATGGTGATTTTCAGTGCCCCGTACTCGGGTGCGAAAAAGCCTTCACTCGGAAGGCTGGATTAATGAACCACATGATGCGTGTAAGTTATCCTTATATATTAGCAACAGAATACTCATTACAAATAGGATGGGGGCCACGCACACGATACTCTGCATGACAACGGGGACGGGACCCTTTCAAGACTTGGTAAGTAGTCATTAGAGCCACTTAGAAAGTCTGCTAACAAGTAAGAAGGATCTCTCGGCGATATGGCATCAGGCCCTCAATTACCTGAAGATGCTTCTGGCAGCAACAGAGCTGAACAGCCTAGTAAGTAGTTATTATCACTATAAGGAAAGTTTGCTAACAGGTATGAAGGACCTCCCCCTATGCTAGAATGGCCCCCATTACCCGAATACGCTTCCGGCAGCAACGGAGCCGAACAGCCTGGTTTAGGCCTCTCCCAAGTTCTTGACTCGGCTCAAGAGCTCGAGGGAGATTTAGAGCAGGCTGTTCGGGCAGGTTTAGAAGCATACCTGGCAGCAAACGAGACGGCGTAAGCTGGCAAGCTCTTATTTGGGACGCAATGATCTTGGAAATCTTCATAGTGATTCCAGCGTGTTCTTTGGCAGGACGAGCAGATAGGGATCTTGGCCGTTATTTGCAGAAGTAAGGAACATCGAGCATTGGCGTTGTGGAGTATACTGTATTTAATATCAATACCAATTTGTTATCCTCTTTTGGGGTTTCCGTTCGTTGATGAGCCAAGATAAACCATGAAGGGATATTGGGAGCCGGACACTTCATGAGCAAGACAGCAACAGCACTGGATAGGTTACTAACATTGCGTTTCACTATATTGACGGAACAACTCTCCTATGTGCTGAACCACCGCGTGATTGCTCTGAATATCTCTAACCACAGTCTGGGTTCCGAATCCATTCAATTTAACTGTCCCCTCACTCCCCATCCCGACCCCTCCTTTCCCTCGGTCGAGTATCTGGGCTTCGGTCTTTCCTCCTCCTTTCTCTGCTGTGGCCCCTGTCCCTACTGCGATCCCTCTGCCTGTTATCCGGACTCCGCTCTCGTCGTCTCCTTTCTCTGCTGTTGCCCCTATCCCTGCTGTTCCTCCGTTCACGGCTCGATTTCCGAACTCTCTGCGATTCTCTATCGCCATCGCCCCTCCTATCCGGACTCCTGCTCCTTTCCGGCCTCTCCCGGTGACGATATCTGTCGCTCCGCTCGTGCCGATAGCCCCTCGAACTTGAACGCGGTCTCTCCCTCCGACTGTGGTGGTGGCGATGCCTGTGCCTCGGCCTTCTGTCTTCGTCGTCGTCGCCTCGGCGTCTGTGGCTCCTGTCGTCGTCGCGCCTGGATTTGCGTTCACCTCCCTCGGTCAAGCCGCCTGGTGCACCACCTTCCATGCCATCATCCAAGACGAGTTTCTGGTCACTATCACCAACGGCACCAACGAATCCTCCGAACCTCCCTTGCCCCTCCGTCTCCTGGTCTTCAGCATCCACATCCTGCACCGCCTTGCTTATTTCCCGTTGCCCAACAGGCGTGGCATTCGCATCGCTAACTCTCTCCTTGACCGGCAGCCCCAAAGCGCGAGCAAGGGCATCTTCCTCAGCCTCCTTAATCGCCTTGATCTCCTCCTTCCTCAGTCTCTGTTTCTTCTCCTCTTCGGTCTCTCCTTCTCCGGCCGGCCCGTCGTCAGCCTTTGCGTACCAGTTCAAGTCGCGGTTCTTCTGCCACCGACCGACAGGGGCCATGAGCGAGTGGCCGAGGTAGTTTTCGCGACGAGTCGAGGACTCTACGTCGGACCATTTGAAGTCGACGCCGCCGCGGGAGCCTTCTTTGCGGATGGACGAGACGAGATCCATGGTCGGTCTGGGTCCGAATGTCGTATGGGGTTGTTATGTATCGCACAATAGTGAGTTTCAGCCTTAATCCCACACTGAGAATGGTTTATTCTGCTGATTTGACTTCGAGTCGTTCAGTATTGGATTGATATATTTATGACGACAGTATTCGGAGCGCGGTCGAATTATTTACCGGTCGAGTACAGAAGTGGGTTGACGCGGCTGAGCGCTTAAAGTTTATTTTTGGGGTCCTTCACCCATGCCACCCACGAACCATTTCAAGCATTTATTTTCATTTATCCAGAGAGAAGATACATATAATGGCTATATTGCACATGGTAACAGCTTATTATTGCTTGTATAGATTTACCCGCCCCCCTGGCCATATTCTCTGGCTGCTATAAAGCAAGTGCTCATTAAAACTCGCAAAATCAAAGTAACACCTTTCAGTCCGCCAATGCCCTTACTCGTGTCATCTACGTTGAAGCTTCCGTATCCTTCCCCTTGAGCCCTTCTCCCTTCTTTCTCACGATCTTCCTCGGCAGCACTTCTACCTTCCTGGACAACAGGAACCTCAGCTCAGGACTAACGATTTTTCGCTGCTGAATAGCGCTTGATTCCGTGCCCGTAGTTTTATCCTTGCCCTTGGGGCTTGCAGCGTCAGCCTCCGCCGCCGCTGTGGTGGTATCGGTCCCGCTTGCTCTTCCGGCAGGTGGACTTGACGGAGAAGAGCTCGATCGTGGAAATAGGGTTGGCCTCTGGCGTAATCGAGGGGTCGGGAAGTTTGATTTCTTGTCTATCGATTCGAGGGTGCGCTCGAAGCGGCGGAATAGTGCTTCGGCACGAATGAGGATAGCTTCCAAATCGAGGGTGTTGGAGAGTTCGTTAACTGAGGGAAAGTTAGTAACTGGCCTTTCATAATTTGACGACGGAAATATCATACCATATTTCAACACCTCGTCGAACTGTTTGAGATGGTCCATAATGACGCTCCGGTGCTTGTCAAGAATAGCTAGGGCAACAAAGAGATGGAAGTTGCTCGAGAGATAGTCCGTCCACAACACTTCCCATAAGTGAAGAATATCAAGCCAAGGAAATTCGCGCTTGTACCAGACAAGGAGCATCCGGAAGAAGAAGAAAAAGTTGGTGCTATCGGCGGATTGAAGGTGAAGATAGAGTTTCGGGTCCATGAGCTGAACAAGATGGTCGAGAGCAAGGAGCTGTGCACGCATGCCTGACTGGTCACGAAGGAAGTTTCGTTCCATCCGGTCCATGAACTTCGTGAACGCCCAAAACGCAACAGCATCGTCTTGCATAACAGCGTAGATGGGAGCGAGTAGATCGGACATTCCTTGGACATATCCAAGGTCTTGGTTGTACTCATTGTAAGTGAGCAACATGTCTTTCAACTGTTCAAGATGGACATTTGTTCCAGCTTCAGAAAATGGAGAATTTGGATCTGGATGGGGAGTGTCTTCGCCAGCGAAGATTGGCACGTTTCGATCAGTGCGGTGAACATCTTTCTCGATGCGGTTGCGTTGCTCTCGCCACCATTCCCCAACTTCACCAGATCCACCGAGATTTTCAAGCTTCTCCCACCACGCACCCTTGAGCCTGACATATTCGTCTCGTAAGCTTGCTATTTCTGCCTTGCGATCATCCGCAGAGCTGTCCCATCGATGGACACCCAAGAGGAACAACCATGCCTCCTTCCGAACTCCGTCTTCTGCGTCGAGGCCGCCGTGAAAGATGCGTTCTTTAACCTCATCAACGGTGACAGTTAATTTTCCCGTTGTTTGGTCGAAAAATTTCTTCCACTCTGTCAGTGTGACAGGCTTCCTCTTCTCTTTCATGCTCAAGCCTGTCATCTCTGTATCAAGCAGCTCAAACTCCCCGACACCAGTCTCTTCCATTTCAAGAACATCTCTGGCGGTCCATATTCGCTGATCCCTGTCTCTCTCACTTTGCTCTTGTATCCCCATTGCCCAGCGAGCAAGATATACCCTGGCACCATCAAATTCCTCTTGAATCGTCTGAACTTCGGGATTCCGCAACAGCCTCCTCATTTGTGGGGGGATCCTATTATCTTCAACAACATTTTCTGCTGTTCTTCTGGCAAACGTCGTAACCTTGCTGAACTGATTCATGATGTTCCACCCTGTCTCTTTTAACAATTTGGTGACCGGATCCATACCGCCGTCATTTCGTGAGGACGACGATCTCGCACGGCTACCCAAGCCAGAACCTCCCGCGCCGCCAATGCTCATGCCAGATGCTGAGTTGGACGCCCTCCGTACCATGTTGTCTGTCACAGGGTTCTCCCCGAACGCCTCTTTGTCCTCCTTACTAGGCTCGATAAGGTATATATTAGGTTCGGCACCGCTTCGCTCGACCTTTACATATCTCTTGATCCAGCGAAGGACTTCGTCGCCGCCCCAGAACATCTCGCCATTAGCGCCGAATGGATCAAAGCTCTCCCGTGTCCTCCGTTTCTTCTGAAGTATAGTAGACTGGCATTCGCTGTCGTGGAAGAATAGCGCAGGAAAGCTGTCGCCTGCCCGGCTGTTGATTATAACACTTCCGAACCACCATCCGAGACTTGGGGGGCGGACAAGCAGAGAATAAATCTCGCTGACGGGTATGGCAAACGCATATGGCCCGACCGTAGGCCCGTGGGACGTCGAGGTCGGCGGAGGAGGAACTAGATATGTTTGCTTGGGCGGAGAATCTCCCTCTGAGAGGTCGACCTTCACGTATATGTCGTGCGAATCGCCGAGGGAGCTTTCGGGAAGCCATGCGAGTAGGAGGGACGGAGCAACGGCGCTCTTTTTCGAGGCTGACGAGGATGACGACGTTGGACACTCTAGCTGGGGCGTCTTCTGTTGGAGTAAAGCGATGTATCCAGGAATGTTATCTTTTGCTGATGGGGTCGGGTGAATGTAAACCTGTCGGGGGGTGTCAGTATGGTCTGAGGGCCAATATAGCGGAGGGGTACGGATTGCACAGGAGGTGCAATAATAGGGCACGAACCTTGCTTTTTGAGTAAAGAAGCTTTACACCGCGCCCAGAGCTTGTATGTGTTATCGTATTATAGTCCCCTTCCTCATCGTCGCTGAGGGCGTAAAACGAGGCTGATGGGGATGGTGGGGAGGCTTCGCTGCGCGACGTCATCGCGCCTTGGCTTAAAAGCTATAGAGCTCTGCTGTATTCAGGTGGAGTTGGTGAATTCGAACGTTGAAATGAGGTTATACACTTTCGGTCTGCTCATGTTCGTATGGAAGCTTCTATGGACCCTATTTGAGTAATATT
This sequence comes from Pseudogymnoascus sp. BL308, assembly GCA_001630595.1. Lineage (NCBI taxonomy): Eukaryota > Fungi > Ascomycota > Leotiomycetes > Thelebolales > Thelebolaceae > Pseudogymnoascus > Pseudogymnoascus sp. BL308. Next base: position 76,882 of record LMYD01000027.1, on the reverse strand, counting down.
CAGAGGTGCTGCGTGATGTTGGTTGGTGACAACCACGAGGATAAACCATGGCAGGGGTGGGTTGGTGGCGGGGCAGTCGTCAGCTGCCGCCCCCCACAATGACAGGTCCTACAGCGGGAGCACGTCGGGGCTTGCGCGTCTAACGTCCAGGACGTAATGTCCACGTCCCCATCTTCTTTCGAATAAATCCAAAAAGGGATATCTACGATGAATCAAGGTTGTTGGGTATATTACATATTATTTATTTAACCTTAGTTGCGGGGAACGTGATCCCAGTGGAAATCATTGGTGTTGCAACTCACTCTAGACAGCCAGTTCACACCGAACACACGCATAACCATGGTCTCTTTGATATAGTTAAAATGCATATCAATTCATTCACCACAAGATATGTAGTCTAATATTGATAGGGTATCATCCCACCAAAAACGCCTTGACACCAACCCAATGATTGCAACAAAAAGAACCGACAAGGCCGGAATTAAACTGGTGTAATACCCCCGGCCGAATTCGGCCCTTTGCTCTTCTTTCGTTTTGGCTTTGGTATTCCTGGAGTCTTCGGGGCCTTATCAGCCGCCTTACTGCCCTTTCTAGTTGGGGGGATGATGGCAGATGCTTTCTCGTCAACAGGTGTTTTGGTTGGATCTTGAAGGCCAGCTTTCTGTGCTGCGGCCCCTATAATGTCTTTGGTTTTGCGGCCAGTACTCGTGAGATTGAAGGCACCTGGCTGGCCGGTAATGGGATTTTCGTCCATGTATTCGTCGCCGTAGCGCATGGAAAGCTGAAAAGACTCATCGAGCAGCCGTGCATCCATGTATGTGCTAGTTGTACCAGCAGCCTGTTTTCTAGAACCTCCTGTAGGATCAGATAGCGGAGTGCTGGCACGGCTTGATTGGGTAGCTAGCTGTGAATCCGTTGCCTTCGGTCGTGCTGCCACTGGCGGCAGATACGTATGCCCCAGCAAAGGCGTGAAATTGGGGAGGGCGTTTGCGGCCGAGACGAACTTATCGAGAGAGGTAAAAATAGAAAGCTATTCAGGTTAGACTGGTAGCAACATAGGGTATGCGGGATCTGGAGAGCCTTACCATGCGGCTACCAACTACGTCGAGGAAGGCTGGGGCCATGTATATGTTTTCGCCCATCACGAAGTAGGTTGAGTGGATTGTGATGTCGTCTTCCTGGCCCTGCCTCTTCCTCCTTGTCTGCTTTCTGATAACCCAGACCCCAGTGCCAGTCCCAGGCGCCGTCTCTGCCGGCTCTTGTGCCACAACGTATTCCAATCCAGACATCGTCTTCAGCCGGCCCTCGAACGCTTCACGAGTCGCGACAATGTTCACCATGTTTTGGTTATACATTGCTTGGTTTTCAAGGACCGCATTGTTCGAAGTCGGATCAAAAAACGGCGATTTTGCAAAATATGGAAGCACTGAGGTACACTGTCAGAATGGAATCTATCGGTCGAGGAGGACACAGGGCGTCCTGTAATTTACCTGAATTCGAGTGTATGCCCATCATTTGCTGCGCCCATGCTGGAGAGCGCCATTGAATTTCGTCCAGAGGCGGATCCAAAGCCCGTGTCGCCATAATGTCTACTTGAATGCACCAACGATGTGTGATGGTTGGCGCAATTCAGAGATAGCCTTGGTGGATCTTTGGTACATCCAACAATGCACGCGATCGACGGGCCACCCTCGGGAAATCTAATTAAGGTTTCGGTATCGGAAGAATGATAACCCCACTGTCCCGCGTACCAGTAAGACGGCATGTTTTAGTAGAGCCACTCGGGTCACAGACGATTTAGGTGCCCTGAAATCAGCCTGGCCAAGTTGACTGGGCATATTCACGGCTGACACTATTGGCTTTCAAAGGCAACAGCCTTACGACCCCCCCTTTTCGATCTCTATTTCACATAGAAACCAGGTCATTCTGCTGGTCAGAGTCATAGTCAAAGAAGCTTCGCCACCGACAAAGCCTTGCTGGCCTCTCTTTGTAACACATAAATACCTCCTGTTAGGAAGCAGAACGATGTTGTGAGTTCGACAAGCCGACGAAACTGTTACATTGTCGGGCCACGCCAGGACAAGTTTGATATGGACTTCACGAAGCTCCGAGCTCAGGCGCTGAGCTTTGGAGAGGATGAAGAGGCTGTCACAGTCAATACTCGGGCGTTAATCGACAAGGTCTTGGCCAGGTATTCTGGGGAATGGACGACACTCCGAGAGTTAATTCAGAACGCCGCCGATGCGCAGGCCGATACTGTGAAGATCAAGTTCGAAACCACGCCCTCAACGACCGTACCACTTCCCAGCAATGCAACCCCATCCGACCTCCTTAAACATACGCTACTACATGCCACGCTTCATCGATTACTCGTTTCGAACGATGGTCTGCCGTTTGGAGATAATGACTGGGGGAGGCTGAAGCGTATTGCGGAGGGAAACCCGAACGAGGACAAGATTGGTGCATTTGGAGTCGGATTCTATTCCGTCTTTGCAGATTGCGAGGAGCCATTTGTCAGTTCTGGGAAAAAGGCCATGGCATTCTATTGGAAAAAGGACAGCCTCTTCACAAGGCAGATCCAAGTGCCAGATGGGACAAGAGATACCAGCTTTGTACTTGACTATCGCAACAACACAACTCCGGTACCCAGCCTTATTTCTGTTTGCCAATTCTTGGCCACCAGCATGACGTTTGTCGCCCTGAAGAACGTTGAACTGTGGCTGGATGACTGGAAGATTGTCTCCATCCAGAAGAAGGCCTCGCCAAGCAGTGGTGTAACGATTCCGAAAGATATTGAAACTGTCACAAAGGAACGGCTTATGAGGGTGGAAAGTCTGAGTAGAGAAAGCGTCCAAATGACTGCTACGTTCATGAATGTGGTTGGGTGGCGTCCATCGGCTTCAACCTCTGTTCCAAAGTCGAGTGCCTTCAGCGAGACAACGTATGGGCGCCATGCACCAGAGGTTCCATCCATTCGCTCATTCTTCTCTCGTCTCACTTCTTCAAACAGCCAGCACGCTTTAAAATCGAAGGTGGCACAGGAAGCGAAAGTATTCCAAGAAATAATACTTGAGGATTTGACGAAAGAAACTACCGCAAATGTATTCCTGTCATTAACAACTGCTGCCATCGGTACCTCTGTGACATCGACTTTTGCCACAGAACTCGAACGTGCAACGAAGAAACCTCCCCCGAAATCTACCAGGCTTGCTCTTTTGTCATCTTCATATGACGAGGCTACGGCCTCAAAAGAGGGAGCTAACGGCAGCCCAGTAGCCAACGGCGTCGACATTTTTGCTTCTGTCTTGCCTGGGAAGAAAAATGGGGGCAGGATATTTATTGGGTTTCCCACGAACCAAACTACTGGCGCAGGCGTGCATCTATCTGCTCCAGCGTTAATTCCAACTGTCGAACGCGAAGCCGTTGACTTGAATGCACGATGGGTTCGCACTTGGAATATGGAAATGCTACGAGTCGCCGGCATAATTAGCCGCGTTGCGTATGCTAATGAGATGACCGACTTGGGGAACAGGCTCCAGAGTTGGACTCAATCACAAGGTCGCCCTGGGAAAATACTTAAAGAGGATGTGGAAAAGTTCATGCCTGCCGCATTACATATCCTAACGTCATTTACATTCGAGGACTCTACTCCCAGCGCCCAAATCTCACAGATTATCGAGGAATCGTTCTGGACAGCCTTTAAGAAGGCTTTGGTGGATATTTACAGCACAAGGGGTGTTCTACCAACTACGATAGTTAGGATGGCTATCGAGGACCTCAGCGGCTTTGTGGATGGTATTCCTGTCCTACCGAATCAACTGGTTGAAACCAAGATGGTGAAGAAACTCCGAGACTATGGCCTCCTCTCCGATATTACTATTGTCGATGTTAAAAAGGAGCTTGGGTCAAAAGCACTGACTACGCCGCAACTTATTGCATTTATCGGCTGGATTGGTCGCAAAGCACTAAATTCAAATATCGATGCACCGACTATGAAAACACTTCTTGGAACTACTGTTGCGACCGTGGGGAATAGTGAAAGCGAAGGAGCGATTATATCCCTTTCAAGTGTTAAATACTTCATACAGCCATCGAAAGTCCCACCAGAGTTTCCCGTTCCGCAAAATACTCTTCCATACAGAATTACACATGCCGTTACAAATGCCGAGCTTCAAGCTTTAGGATGGGAGCCCCTAGAAGCCACAGTATGGATTAAGTTTCTTACCGAGTCTACTAGAGGGCGAAACGGGTTAACGAGCGAACAAGATATCACTTGGTCTGCAAAATTTTCTTCTCAAGTATTGGCTGTTTTGTCAAGGCAATGGGAAGGGATGCCTGTTGAGTCAAAAGCGACCATAATTAAACTTTTGGCGCCATTGACAGTAATACCAACCAAATTTTCTATGACAAAGCCAAGCGAATCCTACTTCGCGAGCGTCAAGCTATTTGATGATTTGCCAACCATCGTTGGTTGCCCTGGCGTCAAAGAAAAATTTCTCACTGCTCTCGGTGTAAGGAAAACGGTTGACTTGGACACAATTTTTCAGCGACTTTTGAGTCCCGTTGAATCTGGTGCCCAAGACGAACCGAATATTGCAACTCCAAGGTGGAACCATGTCGACTTGATAGTGTATCTGGCAGGCGTGAAAGATGATATCCCCATTGGAGACATGAAGAAACTTCGGGAAACGCCAATTTGTGCTGCTGAAGCAGGGCCTGTAGGACAAGAAGCTACCAAAGGGTCGGCGAAGCGCTACAGAATATCAGAACTGTTCGAACCCAAGGCAGATTTAAGACAACTGGAGCTACCCATTATTCAGTGGACTAGCAAGCTTGGATACCGTCCAGACACCCCCGAGGCAAACTTCCTGGTATCCCTCGGGCTGAGGTCTCGCCCCACTGTACAAGAGCTGGTTGTAATGATGGCTTCCACTGACACGAATTTGAGAACGAAAGCCATGGCGTACTTTATCGCAAACTATGAAATTAACCAATATAATGCGTACAGTTTGGCAAAGGCAACTAGACCTTTCCTACCCCTCGAAGGCAAGGGAGAGAATCTGGTGGTTCCCTCGGCATGTTTCACCAACGTAAATGCTTCTCTGTTTGGATTCAATATCCTGCGAAAGGATTTAATACCTCACGCTTCGGTATGTTATTCTCTACCATGCAACATGCATTGGCTAATGTGCTTCTACAGAAATTCGGAGTTGCTGAAAACCCTTCGCTTGGTCTAGTGGTACAACAGCTCATTACAAATCCACCAAAAACCCAGAACGAGGCACGGGTTCTGTTTGTATACCTTTCAACGAGAATTGGGGAGGCAGACTTCACCCACCACGCGGCCAAGCTCGGAGACGCCCACATTGTTCCTGCTGCACCAAAGTACAGAGGGAACAGCGCATTTCCGGAGAAACGAGCGGAAGGGCCTAGGTATCTTGCACCCCGAATGTGCTTCATTGGGCAATCAGAAACGTATGGTGATATTTTTGACTTTGTTGACTTTGGCAATGAGGCAAACAGGTTCCTCCTTGCTTGCGGTTCAAGCCACGAGCCTTCCAGAAACCACATTGCGACAATGCTTGCCGCGGAGCCAGCGCGTGTACTTGGCATCGTTCAGAGTCCAGAAAAATACCTGTCTCTATTGAGACTGCTTGCCATGTCACGAGCGGATTTAAAAAGGGACAAGGGGCTGTGGGCTCAAATGAGAGTATCACCGTTTCTCTTGGCGACAAAGGAAATATCTGCCAATGTCGAATCCAAAAACAGAAGCTCAAAGAATCCCGTGGATCTGTTTGACGATGATGATGACAGCAGCGCCAGCGTCAAGCAGTGGGTGTTGCAGCCTGCTTCGAAGATTGTGATTGTCGACGATTACACAACATACCAGTTGTTTAAGGGAGACCTCATTGCTGCGCCAGTGGAAGACATTCTTGAAGAATTATACCTTGATCTTGGTTCGGTGGCTGTAGGTAAACTTGTCGAACAAAAGATTTCCGTTGGTGGCCAGCTCATCGACCAGAGTGCGAGCATGAAGATCCAAAAGAAAATTCTTGAGAGGTCAAAGGTATTTTTGCACTCTTATTCATCAGATCAGCTTAAGTACCCGAAGAGTTGGCTCGAAAAGAATCTTATTGTGGAATACGTCGCCCGTATATCCATAATGGTGTCGTTGCGGGGATATAAGATGTCCTGCAATTTGAAACAGACCGCAGTTTTGAAAAACGATTCACGCTCCAAGAAGATCGCCTTACATATTACATACGGGGTGGATTTTTACGATATCAGCCAGGCTCTAGTCAGGCATCTGTTAAAACGACCAAATAACGAGGCCGCGACGCTGTTTGAGTCACTTCTTACGTCTGATCTACAAGGCTTGAGGCGCAGAGGGTTCAATGTCGATCGTATTCTCAGAGCCCAAGCAGCCCAAGCCCGCATTGCCGAAGATGAGAGACAGAAGCAACTTCGAATTGAAGAACAGCAGATTAAGGAGAAAGGTGGAACAGTGAAGCATGACCCGGTCGAGGAAGATAAATCTGGATATCGTGACTCGGATGAAGTTGATATGCCTGGAGCATTTGGCAACAACTCACCCTCTCCCGCTTCCCAAAAGAAGAGCCGAAACTTATTCGCGAACTTCACACGAAAACTCGGCTTTGGCGACGGAGAAGCTCAACAACAGCTCCAGAGCTTTCTAGGTGGCCATGGGAGGAGCCACTCTCGGTCGCCCTCTGATTCGAAATCCAATCGCGGACATTCATCTTCAGGCGAACCTAGCTCTCCTCCGCGCAAGCCCGGCCAGATCGAAAAAGTGAGTTCGCCTGCTGATGTTCACCAGAACCTAGTCAACGCAGTCAAATCCTCTCGGGCGCACAACTCTTCCGGTGTATTCACACAACCTACTGTCAACAAGGTCAAGGAACAGGCGACATATTGTGATAGCACACCTGGCCAGAATATTGCCCACATCGGAGAAGCCTCGAACGGGATGCGCATCTATGTCAACAGAGAACTTTCAATCATGAACGAGGCCTTCCTCGCACAGAATGTTGAACAGTTACAAGCATTTTCAAAGATGCTTTATGACGTTGGTGATATCTACAATATCCCGAGAAATGCCCTCAACATCTTTTACGACGAAGGAGGCAACACAATTGCGTTTAACCTCAATGGAAGCCTGTTTTGCAACCTGAGGTACTTCTTACAGCTACACTGGAACGAATACAAGAACCCCGCGAAGAGCGCGGTGGCAGAGAGTTGGTGGTGGGTTGTCCTCGCCCACGAGTTAGCACATAATCTTGTGAAGGAGCACAATGCTAATCACAGCTACTATACGTAAGTCCTCCGCCCCCTTGAACCGAGAGAGTTGAGCTAACGGCCACTGCAGCGAGATGTTCATTGCTCAGTATTTTGAAAAGATGGTGCAAAAAACAAGTTCACGCATGGTACAGAATTAGGCATAGAATCGGCGCCGATGGAAATCGATTGCATAATGCGAGAGACAGATTATACGACATCATATTAATTAGACCAGTGGGGTTTGCAGTTTATTATTTGGCTAGGGTTTGCATTCAAAGCGGATGGAGTTAAGACGGAACTATTTATAATTTGGCGTGTATGATGATAGTTTTGCATTTAGGTTGTAGAGTGGCATCGAGAAATTAGAATCTTGGGATTACCTCTTCACCTTGACCAGAAGACCATATAATACACCAACTAAAATGTAATAATTTGGCAGCTATCACTCCAGTGCTTCATGAATCTAATTGGGCTGACCGAGCCGTGAAAAAGGCAAACTGCCCCGAATGGGGGGATATAGTAGCATGTGCCATTTACTTTTGTTTTGCCATGTAGCTATAGCGTGCCTCCTGAGCATTTTATAGGCTCTATAGTTTGTCCACTTCTGTACTATCCTTCTCTTTTTCCTACGCCACAGCTCACTCATCAACGCTATCATCACTATCATCATCTGCCTCCCCTCTCCCCAGCTTCTCCCACCTCTCCATAATCACTCTCCACGCCTCTCCTCCCTCCTCACCCGCTTCCACAACCTCCTTCGGAAGCTTATGCGCGCTGTACGGCGCGGTTCCGAAGTTATAAGCTTCTGGGTCATCCTTCTTCACCACTCTGAACTCCGCCTTGAATGGCAGTTCCTCAACGCCTTCGTCTTCCGTGTCAGTGGCTTCTTCTTCAGCACTTCTTTCTGGAAGTGCCGGGCTCTCTGAGCTGTCTCCTTGTCCCAGAAGTGGCTTGGGCAATGAAATGGTGAGTAATTCAAGCCAGGAGAACAGCAATGGGTCCGTCCGCTGGGCCCAGGGGTTGATGTCAATGAGCCTGACCTTATCATGAGGCTCGGGCAAATATACATCAAAAGCAAAACTCGGATCCGGGAACGAGTCCTTTAATTTGCTCTCGTAGAAGTTTTCAATCTCAGTCTGTATCTTGTGGAGCAGTTCGGAACTGTAATCAACGTGCTTCAGCTCACGCTGACAAATACCGACGATAGTCCGGTCGCGAACAAACACTCGGAACTCGAACGAGGTATTAATCTTGAAGTATGGTCGAAGAACGAGAGAGTATTCGATATCTCTCGTAAACGGCGGATGCTCGGGATTCGCACAATCGTCAAACGCATGCTCCAGGTCATGAGTCACGAAGATGGAGCTCTTCAGCAACAGGTATATATCCTGGGGAGTCTGACACGCAATCGAGTTCTTAGACAACGCCATGTGCAGCGCGTCCTTGGGCGCCGACCAGTTCAACTTGGGTACGACGGAGCCGCCGAGCTCTGCGATGGTCGACTTAATCACACTGTGTACGTCTGCGAATTCTGATGCATCGCTTGGCTGGGCGCGGGCTTCGAACTCGGGGTCTGCGGGTTTGTCGGCATTTGCGGCTGACCACTCGGTTTCTTCGTAGGGTTGGTCATCGTCGTCTGGGAGCCAGAGGCCGTCTTCGCGGAGGTAGTCGAGGAAGGCGGTTGTGAGTGGGATGAGGCGACTTCTGAGGGTTGAGGTGCGGTATCTGGATTCTGTTAGATGAGAAACGATTGGATTACGGTGATTAACAAACTTTGGGTACCAAGAAGAATATGAGCAGTTTAAAATATGCTGCTTCGTAACCGGAGGAAACGGAAGCCTGTCTAAAGGCCCTTCATCCTCGGGCTCGGTCATGGCGGGGTCGACGCCGGGCATTTTGGTGGTGTTTGTGTTGTGGAAGACTTGTATGCTTTTTTCTTACTGAGTCAAAGTAGACAGTGATTCCTTAAACAATCGAAATGCGAAACACGTATATATATAGGTATAATGGGCAAGTCTCTGGGATTAATAAGATTACAAGAATTGAGTCACTCCCCCCAATAAGTTCATAAAATAATTCTGCCACGTTTAGCCTTGTCCCACTACCTCACCGCCTCAGCCTCGTCCGCGACGGACGGACGACGATAGCCAGGCCCTCGAGCATCATTGCCACGAACACCCAGCTCACTCACCTAGCCACCACTCTCCAGCATCAAAGCACAGCCGCGATGTCTTCCAACGTTGGTCTCACGACTCCCCGAGGCAGTGGTACCTCGGGCTACGTCCAGCGCAATCTTGCGCATCTCAAACCCAGAGAGCAGTTTAAACCCTACCCCACCGACGGCGACCTGAAGCACCGCCAACGCCAGCCCGACAAGGAAATACTGGAGCATGACCGCAAGCGCGATGTTGAGGTGAAAGTTTTCGAACTTCAGGACAAACTAGAAGATGAAGGGTGCGTTATTCGTTCCATCATTTGCGCAACTACGGCCATGCTAACATTGCATACAGTGTCGACGAGGAGGAGATTGAAAAACAGACTGAAGAGCTACGACAAAAGCTACTGGGAGAAATGAAAAAAGGAACCAATAGGCGAGATGCGAAGGGACTGAAGTCTCATCAAGTACACGAGCTGGCGGAAGCGAAGATCAAAGAGAGCGATCGATTCAGGAACGCTTTGGGAATCAGCAAGAACTACGAGGAAGGGAGTCACTGGAGGAAGCAGGAGGAACGGATGCGCGAAAGCCTTGAGAAGAGCGGAAATGACGACAAGGAACGAAAGAGCGCTGCTTGATCGCTTACGTTTGATTATGGGATTGTCCGGGTTACATGCATAATGCGGCGTTTATGGTCATGGGTAGATTTGGGAACAGGGGCTGGTGTTGGTGGTAATGGCACCGTATTTTGGGAATTATGGCATAAAATGGCTTCTAGGGAATACAAAGGCACTTCATAAAGCAGTGCGCATCTATAACTTGTGTCTCTTTTCTCCACTTGCGAGCTTCCTGAACTCCGCCTGGGGAATCCCAGCCGCGAACCTCTCCAGGCCGCCGAAAACCTCAGCAACTCCTTGCGCATCGAGCTTCTCCCTCATTGGCTTCTGGATGAGCGCCTTGATCTTGGTCAAGCTGGACCCGACGAGGTGGTCACCCATGCTATCGTCAATCTCGGCCAGAACAGCCTCGAGGAACTTGGGGTCGCCCTTCTTGAAGTCGAACACCTTGTTGACATACCCGGTCGAAACCAAGTCCTCGATACCGATCTTCTTGCTAAGAATGAGGGCCTCATTGGCCTTGCTGATACCGAGGCGCTGCACAAACCCCATGGAGCTACCTCCCTCGGCGACTAAGCCGATGGATGAGAATGGCGTGAGGAGGAAGGTGTTCGGGGTGGCGTATACGAAATCCGCGAATCCGGTCAGAGCAGCGGAGAGGCCAATGGCGGGGCCGTTGAGGGCAACGACGAGGAGCTTTGGGTGAGAGTAGAAAGCATGGGTGATGTTGAGGTTGTTAGAGACGAAGCCGGTGAGGGTATTGCGGAAGAGATCAGTTCCTGGCGGTAGTTCACGACCAATTGTGACGTCCGCGCCGCTGCGAGCATGTTAGTAAATTCAGTTCTCAAACTCCTAGGCCATCCCCAGGTTTGCTCTTGAGGCGTGACTGAGTTGGGGGTGCTCACGCAGAGAAGAACCCTCCGGTTCCTGTTAAGACTGTGATATGAACTTCGTCATGTGTGGCTACCTCACGCATGTACTTGGCCAGCAGGTAGTATCCATCGCCGTCCAATGCACCGAGCTTCTTCTTGTTATCGATTGTGATAATTGCAATGCGTCCCTTGTACTCCACTCTCACGGTGTCATTTGCGGCCGCCATAATGATTGTTTATGGTATATTCGAGGGGACTTTAACAAAAGATTACAGTTTGGTGAATAAAATACAGGCTGCTGGAAATAATGTAAGAAAGAGGAAAACGCTATAACATTACATTCAGCGAGTCTTATATTCCAGCGGCCCAAACCCATGGACGGATCACCAACAGACTAAGTTCCATAGATCGTGTGGGGTAGCTTGGGTACAGCCGGGCGAAAGCCGAGGCATGAAATTTAGCTGACAGTAAGCTGACACTAGCACGATAGGCGGCTATCTATCGACATATCACGTGTAATTAGCACGTGACCAATGATCTAGAATCTGCCGACGACCCCAACTTCCAAAAATCGGCAAGTACCGTTCCGTGGAGACGACATTGCTCAATCACCATACAACGAGCGCAACTTTCCCCTCATTACCCCGAGGAATTGATAGCAAGGCTTCACGCCAGTCTTCCCCTCATAGTGGCCCGCCATGGCTGGTCCCAATCTCGAAGTTTTCAAGGTCAGTTTGACTCCCCAAGGCACTGGTTGTTGGTTCTCCATACAATGCTCCTCCAACCCGCCATCGCCGACGCCCTTTGCTTACGATTACCCCAGTTCGGCATGTACATCATGTTTCCCATTGGGATCATGTTCTACTACGGCCACAACCTCGACAAGCGCTTCCAAGTCCCCGACTTCTGGCCTAAACCCGAACAGACCCACAAGATTCCTTTCGAGCGCGACGAGATCAAGAGCGAGTTGGATCGATTGCGGGCGAAGAGGTTATATCTCAGAGAACAGAGATTGAGGCAAGAGCAGGCTCTTCGTCAGCAGAACCAGGAGTGATGGGTGTCTGAGTAAGAGTGACGACGGAGGAAACTTCGAACCCGAACGGTCCGGATGGGATGGGCGACATTGTATATCACAGGAGGAGAACAGGCCGCATAACGGGTTTGATCGGCAAGATGCATTGCATGGATGGCGCTGGAGTTTATGGACAAGGAATCGCCCCACAGAGCTCGCAAAATGGAGATTGTAGCAACGGAATGATGTATGAAATAAGCTGTCACATATATAATCTTCAAAAACACACAAAATTACCATGCTTCCTCTGGAATGTGCATTAAACCACTAACAAACCAGCTGGCGCATATATGGCGTGCCTTGGAGACAATTGGGTGTTTTGGCTATTCCATATTTTCTATATTGGTCTGGTATTAGATTTCAAGGCAGGTACGACTGCCGCGCCTGCCGCTCCTGACCGAGAGCCAGACACTAATAATATAGTAGCAAGTCATTGCCATAGACCCAATATCTAGCATGTAAATAATGTTTTTATATTTCAATCCGTCGCAGAGGAAATAAATTTCCCCTCAAACATCGAATACGCTAGCGGTGAACCTGAGCCAGAACTTCCACTACCCCACCATTCTGACAGGGGCCAGAGACTCTACTTCGGTCCCCTAATCACGAAACCTCCACGCCAGCCAAACGTCACCTCGATATCAAAGACCAGGGGACAGCTCGAGCCGTCGCAGCTCCCTGTGTCCGCCCTTGATTTGCGGCACATAATTTTATAAGAATAATGTCGTCAACGGCCACAGCAGTAACTAATCCTCCCACGTTTCCTTGCTTCTCAAACCTGCCTCCAGAACTTCGCAATCAGATATGGAATGAATCCTTGCTTGAGAAGGACAGGCCAGCCTTATTCCCGTACAGAAATGGATGTTGGAGCCCGATATATCTGACTGAATCCGACAAGGGATATATTGCCAACACTGACAATATACTGTTGGAATTCTGTGATGCTTTATTAGAGCCTATGCCAATTGACGTACCAGTGTACTTTGTCAACCGTGAAGCTCGTGGCGCCGCCGTATCCTGGGCTCAAAGACAGGGAGTCAAAATACACTTTTGCGAGGAGAGACAACGACATGTCTTTGCGCGCTTGTTTGATAATGAGCAGGACACGCTATACGTTGCGCTTAACAACTTCGCTGACTTCTTCGTCGAGCCTTACAATCGGATGGCTGAACCAGACCTCTTTGGGCGGATTGTTGGCTCTGGCCCAAGCCTACGACACATTGCTGTACCCGAGGCGCTGCTTCAGAGAATGCCCGGCGCGCTCGAAGAGATATTTGAATGGTTCCGCGGCATAGAAGTTATCTTTATTATCGTCAACGCGCACCATGACATGGAGGAGCCGCAGCGGTGGGAGATTGAGAGCACAAATGGAAAGACTCTCTTTTACGATCGAGATCATGGCTGTTTTGGCTGGGATGGTGGCGAGAATATTTGTGCTGAAGCTATATACGGGCGGGTTGAGGAAGCTACCAAACGGCTCGGCGTGGTTGTTGCTGGTAACCACGTTACTACCCTCCGTTCAATCAAGCCCGTCTTTGCGGTCAGAAGATGAATGGGGATTTATATGTCGTCTGGACCTGATATGAGGCTTTCAGGGAACAAGACCTCAGAATCAGACTTCATTCAACGAATTCTATAGGTTTTGTTCATCACCTCACAGCCCTCAGAAAATAATCTGCACCAGTCTGCCGTCGGCAAAATTGACAATGGCTCTTCACTGGTACGCCGAACCACCTTTCCGCGACCTCATCTCGACGTTTCGGACCCCCGAGATTTATTTAAAAGCTATTGGGCTGCAGTGTTCGTCGGATCTGGCCAGAGACGATCGAGATCTCTCAGCCCTATCGCCCTGCTTACCCAGAAGCCAGGCACCTGCACCAGCGATCATTTTTTGTCACCATACTATTACACTACCACTCTGGTTGCTATAGCCACTGGAACGCTCAAGGGGGTCAATGAATTCAACATTAACCTGGTACCTCTTACCTTTCTTACAACTCGGCGAGGTCGGCTGCCGCCTGATCCGCAATAAATGGAGAGGATCAGCAGTGTTCAGCTGGCAACCTGTCAGAGAACGAGGTGCTTCGCAGCACCTTTGTGGGTCTTCTTGGATTCTTGCCCACATTAATCCTACACATTGCTGGTGCACTTCTCGGAACTTGAGTGGACTTCAAAATTTGGAGCTGTCGAGCATCGGTTCGTATTGCTAGTATACGCGCAGAAAGCTTGGAGAACCTGGCGAGCCCTCTTCCAGAGGCTCGAAATGCAGCAACAGAAAGTTTAAGAAGGTAGAATCATGTTTATTATAACATTCAAACCTTGCAATTGGTTTATTATAATGAAGAGGGATGCACGTGATACTAATGTTTCTATGACGACATTATGCTTCAACATTCTGAGAACGGTTAGAATTCAAAGATCTACAACCATACTCCGTAAACGGGCAGGACCGAACCATTGGAATTGCCCGAAGGGGTTCCTTAATTCCGAATCTGGTTCGGGAGGATCTGGGCCAAGAAACCCTATCGCCCCGCTTTACTCTTGAGACTATCTCATATTCTAAATGCAAACTCACATGCCGTCATAATATTTATACCCCTCGCTCTCTTCGCAACCAATAAACCTAACCTTAACAATTTGACAAATAAAATGTCGGAAAAGCCTCAGAACATCTATCGCGGAGCGGAGGGTGCGATCAAACAATCGCAGGGAAAAGTCCGCGCCCTTGGGCCGCTGGATGTGCGTATTAAGATCACGCATTCCAGTCTCTGCGCCACGGACCTACTTTACCTACCCGCCGGTATCGCCCTGGGCCATGAAGGCGTAGGCCTCATTGAAGAAGTCGGAAGCGCAGTGCAGAATCTCAAAATCGGTGACCGTGTCGGAGGCGGCTTCCACCGCGGCTCGTGTGGACATTGCAGATACTGCCTCAATGGAGAGGATATCTGGTGCTCTGAGAGGGTGATCTTTGGCGAGAGCGACGCTGATAACGGGACGTTCTCGGACTACTACATTGGTAGAGAGACTTACGTCCATAAGATCCCTGAGAGCATCGCCAGTGAGCATGCCGCGCCGCTGCAATGTGCCGGTGCGACTGTGTACGGTGCTCTTGTTGATGTTGTGAAGCCATCCCAGAGGGTGGGAATTATTGGAATTGGTGGACTGGGCCATTTGGCTATCCAGTTTGCGTCCAAGATGGGGGCAGAGGTCGTTGTGTTTAGTCGTACCGACGACAAGGAGAAAGAGGCTCGAGGGTTTGGAGCAGACGAGTTCCATTTGCTTGGTAACCCCGGGGCAATGAAGACCCCAGTCGATGTCCTCGTTCTTACGGGAAGCAGATATCCGGATTGGGACGCGTGAGTTATACTTGCTATGAGGGTTCTATCATCTGCTGACAGGAATAGCTTTCTGAAACCGAACGTCCTTGCGCGCACCGGGAAAATAGTCCCGCTTCTAGCACCCCATGGGAAGATGGAGTTACCGTGAGTTCTATAATCCGACCCTCAGTTTCTATTCATACTCATCCTAGACAGCGCTGGTCAACTGTTGATGAACGGCTATAATATCGAGTCTCACCTCGTTGCGTCACGTGGTGTTCATAATGATATGTTGAGATTTGCTGCCCATCACAAGGTCACGCCTGCTATTGAGAAATTTGACCTCTCGGAGGAGGGAATTGGGAAAGCAGTTGAGAAGATGAAGAGCGGCACTATCAGGTACCGAGGCGTTTTGGTTGCCAAGTGAGCTGCTCAAGAAGGTATCATTTTTTGCATAGTTGAGCTATGATATCGGCGCTGTGGTCTGCTCTCAAGTTGTCAGCAACCCTCCCACGACGATGGGAATATATGGATAGCAGAGTTATTTTATTCAATCCAATTGTGTTGCAAGTGTCGATACAGCGACAGGTGCTGTCACAAAAATATGCTCATACCGACTCCATTGTCCCAGAATTAGACCAATACCGATAATTTAGCTATGACTTGCATAGTTTAAATAATATATCGCATTCTTGATCCCGTGTCATAGGCCTGCTACCCACTCTCAAGCCTCGTCCCATACAACGGGCCACTTTAGGCCTAGAGACCTCCTTTCTCCAATGTCGTCGCTTATTCACTCTTCTCTGCCAGAATCCAAAGAAAGGGAATAATTTTTCCGTCTTCATCATCCTCCAAGATCTCATGTTCCTTCACGTCAAACCCAGCCTCTCGAAGCAGCCCCAGATTAGTCTCAACATCGAAGCTGCTCCAGTACATGCTCGAACCCAACCAATTCTCCGCCGTCGACCCAGGAATATCAGTAGCGGCAAGGTTACACAGCAGGTAGCTGCCAGGTTTCATCCACGAATAAATCTTCTTGAATAGCACCGGTTGCTCGTCCCGTGGCAGATGGAAGATGGAGTAAAACGCTACGACGGCATCAAGGCTCGCCGGCTCAAATTCAAGCTTCGTCATATCTCCGTGACGGAAATCAACATTTCCCTTGACACGAGTCTTGGCGAGTTCGATTTGCGCCTTGGAAATATCGTTGGCGATGACTTTGGCGCAGCGGGAGGAGAGGAGCTGCGTGCCGGGGACCCCGGCACCGCATCCCAGTTCGAGCACGACGGCGTCTGATGGTGCGGCCATCTTTGCAAGCATCTTCTCTGTGTATGTGAGGCGGGGCGTCTTCTTTGAAGTCGTCCAGTCAAGATAGGTTTGAGCGATTTTGTCATAGCCTTGCTCCACGAGCTGCCTCTTTTCCTCATTGTCGTCGTTCGCCATGTTTATGATTGTTGGTGACTATCAATTGGATATTTGGATATGATAACCAGATATGTGATTAACTTTTATGTTAAATATATGAATTTCAATTGTAGTATATGGTGCAATAGTTGTGAGAATTGTGAGTCACGCCGTGCCAGCTTGTCTAACTCCGTTGATCTCCCCGTAGCGTTTATATCAGAACCGAGTCGACGACGCTTATAAAACCACGTGTATCTCTGATCCCAGAAGTATACAGATGAGTACAAGAAGATTTTTCGACGTGGGTCCCTGCGCGCCAAGTTATTTATTTTTATTTTCGTCGTTGGCTCCAGGGTTCGACTTTCGCCTGAATGAAAGAGCCGCGAGTATGGCGGGGTCGTTGGAGATGGAGGGGCGGCGGATCTGGATAAATACCGGCTAAATCGATTCGCCCAGCTGCCCCGCCAAAACTCACCTTCTGTCCGTCTGGGAAATAATCAACACCAGAGAAAAACATATATAGACCCCTCTAATTTCCAGAGTAAATCCATCTTGCACAAACATCTTGAAGAAACAAGTTGAAAATACTAGAAATCACACCGGAATCCCACAAATTATAGAAATCATGACGAACCAACCACTTATCACCTCCATCTACACGGCTGATCCGTCCGCCCACTCCTTCGAAGGCAAGATCTATGTCTACCCTTCCCACGACCGCGAGACAGACATCCAATTCAATGACAATGGCGACCAATACGACATGGCCGACTACCATGTTTTCTCCATGGATTCCATCACCGGTCCCGTGACCGACCACGGCGTGGTCCTGAAGATGGAGGACATCCCCTGGGTCTCCAAGCAGCTCTGGGCTCCAGACGCAGCTACCAAGAACGGGAAATACTACCTTTACTTCCCCGCAAGAGACAAGGAGGGCATCTTCCGCATTGGTGTTGCCGTGAGTGACGTCCCATACGGCCCATTCAAGCCGGAGCCCACACCCATCGCCGGCAGCTACACCATCGACCCCGCGACCTTCGTCGATGATGACGGAGAGGCATACCTCTATTTCGGTGGTCTCTGGGGCGGCCAGCTGCAGTGCTGGACCTCGGGAACCTTTGATGCCTCGAAGTCAGGACCCCAGGAGCCATCGGGTGATGTCCCCGCTCTGCTGCCGCGTGTGGGCCGATTGACCGACGATATGCTGTCCTTCGCCGATGACGTTAAGGGGCTCTCTATCGTTGATGCGGAGGGGAAGCCAATCATGGCTGATGACCATGACCGTCGATTCTTCGAGGCGGCGTGGATGCACAAGTACAATGGGAAGTACTACTTCTCCTACTCGACCGGTGACACCCATTACATCGTGTATGCGACGGGAGACAGCCCTCTTGGGCCATTCACTTACCAGGGCCGGATTTTGGAGCCGGTGGTGGGCTGGACGACACATCACTCTATTGTTGAGCACCAGGGCAAGTCATATCTGTTCTACCATGACAGCTCGCTGTCGGGTGGTGTCAGCCACTTGAGGAGTGTCAAGGCGAGGGAGATTGTGTATGATGCTGAGGGAAAGATCACTCTTGCTGGCTCGTCGTAGATTAGGTATGTCCGATAGTTAAAATATGATGTAAAATGAGAACAAGCATAGAGCTATCATCGCCTTGAAATTGTAGAGTTGTTTAAATGTTATATAAATTGAATATAAATGCCACCGTAAATCATTTACATAATATCGCCCACACAGCACAACCACAGTCGCTGGGATATATTACCTTTCCAAAAACGCCCGCTGCAAAATGCCGTAATAACACCAGAGTATCCAATCAATATTCTCAAGCCCTGCGTGGCTTCCAGTAGCTAATGTGACATCCAATTCAGGCATTGCCCACCTCCATAGCGCCCACTTTGCTGTCTAATGTTCAAAATGACCCGAATAATTACTTGCCTGTTGAAGCCGCGGTCGAGGGAGGGTTTGACGTCAAGGCTTGTGGAGTAGATGGGGTTGGCGCTACCGGAGCTACGCCGGCTTGCTGTGGTATTGAAGCCATTGAAGCCCGTTGTGGTACCGGAACACGTTTTGATACTGAAACCGGGTTTGGTAGAGACTCACGTCGAGGTACTGATGCTTGTTGTGGCGCTGGAGCTTGTGGAACAGAAGCTTGTCGCACCGGAGCATGTGGCACTGGGGCTTGCTGTAGTACTGGAAACTGCTGTGATACTGGAGATTGCGGTGGCACTGGATCCTGTTGTGGCACCAGAGACTGCTGTGGAGTCGAGTCCGGAGACATGCGGGAGTCCTGCGACACAGCTGAATACCCCGATGAACGAGAGCTCCTCGGATATGTCTGTGTCATGTCCACCGCAGGAACGAGCCCCTCGCTGACCGCCACTGAAACTTCAGTTATGTGATCTTTATCGCCCTTGCATGTGCACTCATGGTCGGCCCATGCATCAACATCAGTTCCGGGATCACTACAAGCCTTGCAGTCTGCACATTGTGTTTTATCCGTACAGACGCGGCGGTGCACGCATTCCTTGTGCTTCTTGCACTCGTAGTCCAGAGGGCACGTACACGATATCTGCGGTTTAGTGGCGTCCAGGTAATCATCGTAAGCTAGCTCCGGGTCCTTGCAGAACTTGACAAACGAAGTCCATTCCCGGCCCATCCCGCCGCGGACGTCGTGTCCAAAGACGAAACTACCGATATTTTTGAAAGCATTCTTGGCCTTGTGCAGCGCATCCACGTATTTGTCGTGCTTCAGCTTCGAATTCTTGGTCTTGCTGGGGAAGATCTTCCGCCAGATCTTCCGCACGTTCCCTCCCGATTGCAGCAGGAGGGCCTTGATGGTTTCATGGGATTTGGCTAGGGCTGCGGCGAATAGAACTAGGCCCGTGCTCGCATATGGGGTCCACGCTCCAACGTGGTTGGCGCCCTCACTTTGGGGGAGCCGACGGACGAATAGCTCGATGAGGATCACATCGATAATGAGCAGCGGGACAGCAACAACGACAATAAACACTGACCATAGATACGCTGAGAGTGCAATAGCTTGGGCTCCTCGACGCTGGAAATTCCCAACCTTGTCTCGGTCAGCCCGACCTGAAATGGAGAACCGAGAAAAGTAGCGGTACAAGACTGCCCGCGTCTCGGATGGCTTGTTTCTCCCAAAGCAGATAGTCCATACACCTTGCAGTAGGACATATACAATGACATACGACCACCCGAATGCGAATTTAGTTGTCACTTCTGTCAGCAACGCCTGAGATTTAGTAAACGAATCTCCCCCGAGAACTTGGCCCAATTCGACTATCGTCAGCGGCTCGAGCTCATCCACTGATCGGAATATGGCCGGCCCACCCACTGGGTTTGAGCAAGGAGAACCGCAATTATTTGCCTCGAGGAATTCCTTGGTAACAGTCAAGAAGTTGAAGGCGCTTCTACCGTCCACAGTTATAACACGAGTCTGGCCCGCTGTCACATTCAGCTCGCCTGATTTGGGAGCGCACGAGAAAGACCCAGAGCCAATGTCGGAATAGGGCATCCAGTTGCCCCCGGTGGAGGTTCTGTATCCCTCTTGTAGGGCAATAAAAACAGAGAGGAAGCCACCGGTGACCAGGAAACTCCAGAAGATGAGGATTATACGTGAAGATGCATCGAAATCCTTTAAATCTTTCGGTCTTTCGTCGCCTTGTCGGCGCTGAAGGTCAGGGCGGCCTGCTGTTCTTATAGTCGTCGACCAGTTGATCAGAGGCACCATGATGATACAGGAGATACTGAGGATGCCTAGGAGTGGATAGAGGTCAAGTTCTCCCTTGCCGGGGCCGCGCCATATGAGGAGGCAAGCATGGATGGCGGCAGATCCTGAGTAGGTCAAGGAGGCCGCAAGAGCGCCAAGGTATAGCCAGGGTAGGTGGGTTCGTAGGAGGACCGCCGCTGCAATCGTGACATAGAACAGAATTCGTGGTAAGCGGCCATAGTTTCCCTTTTGCGCCTACTTAGCTTTGCTCTTGCCGAAACACGGGGGGGGGGGGGTGTCATACCGAGATAGGGTACCAACAGAGGATATGTGAATCTGCTTCTGCGACATCGATCGTGAACGCAGTCGATTGTTTGACGGCGCTTTCTAACAAGGGTAAATAAAAGTAACCCGGAACTCCGTTGAGAATTATCGGTTTATCAAAGTACGTAGTTTGATCAGGGACCCACGGAGTGGTTCGCGCGCCAGTAGCTACAAAGACAACAACATCGGTTGGAAACTGCTGAATGGCTGTTGTAACTGTAGCTACGCTTCCTGTCGGGGTGACTTGGCCCAAGGTTGTGTATGGCTCGCCAGTGATCCATGACGCTGGAGGGGGATCAATGTACTCTTCTTCAGTCTGGGCAGCGGCCCCGATCAACGACAGGGCGAGAAGCCATATTGGCCGCATCGTGGCGAAAGTTCACGGAATGTCAATACACAGTTGCAGATGCCGCAAAACATGCGCGGGTCGATTATCGAAAAAATGGCAGGAGCTGTGTTCACAATAGAGGCTTCGAGAGCGCGACTCTGGCGGTTCCAGGGGATCGCGAACTGCACTGTATGTCCGCCCCAAAAACCCGGGTATTGTTCATTCTCCAAAGTTCGGATCTGGAGGGGATTTGGCTCTAGAAATGTATTTGTCGCGAGTTCTTGAGCTATCGACGACAGCTATAATTAGCATGGGCCCGCCCTCCTTCGCGACCGGTGTGGGCTGCCTTGAGACGATCCCCTATTTCTACTTTGACGGGGGACCAAGGCTCCGGGCCCGCCCCGCGCCGCCCCGCGCCGAGACCTGGAATGGCACATTTGAGCTCGGTGACAATGATTATATACTATTAGATTATTGAGCAGATTCAGCAAGTTCTATTGCGCGTAGTACCGCGACCTCGGTGGTAAATTGAAGAATAGAAAATTTGATATGGGCCCAATCATCGCAGGTCCAGCTGCAACGGTCAACTGTCGACAACACACCACAACTTTCGAGCTGTGCCAAGTGGATTTGCAATCATCAAACTAAGCTCAGGTCATTGCTTGTTTCGGTAAATTAGGTCTTAAATCCTGCGATCCTGCGATCCTTCGCTTCACGTGGTGATGCTTGGCTACTGGTTGCGCCCTATGTACCCCCACATATATGTTACTATGTAAAGATACCTGCAGATTTTGCCGGTCAAGGTCGCATCGCGATGCTGCGGAGCGCAAATCGGCTCCTGCAGGAAGAGCTTATAAATCGATCCTGCCTTATAAAATGAAATGCTTTTTAACATTTTTTTGTCACCATTCAATTATGTGATGATCATTCTGGAGATGCTCCACCGAGCCGGTGTACAAATGTAGTGCTAAAATGGGTATGAAGCCGATAACCACGAGTCCGACAATTACTATTAATTCCTCCCGAAAAGCAAGAACTCCATCCCATAAATACTGCAAAGCGTTCGAGCGGGTATAATAAAGAAATCCACGGCGTCCACTGTCGACTGGAGGAAAACAAGGTGTGAAAAGAAACCCCTCCCCTCTGTTCATCAATCAAATTATTTCGTCAACGCCACTTTATGCGCCCTGGTACGTCGCAGGCTGCACCTTCATGGCATGCGCAGGCTCAGAGCTGCCGCCACGTGTACGCCAGACGTGCAACGCCGCCAAAATTGTGGTTCCAAGGAACAGAAGCCTGGAGAAGTCGCCAGTTAGCCAAAATCCACATCGCAGTTATTCGGGGTTTATCATATCAACTCACCACTCAAAGGCTGCAAAGACAGTAGCCGCGATCGACTCGCCACACGCCTTTCCTCCGCGTGCATTGCACCTGACTGCGCCGAGGAGGTCTGCGAGCGCGATGAAACCGGCGAACCAGAAGAGCATCGTCAGGGCCTCGGCGCCGAGGATGCCGTACTTGTGCGCGGCGGTGGCGAAGGTGAGTGGGGCGATCACGAGGTAGGCGACGGCGAGGAGCGTCCAGACCGAGGCAAATATGAGAAAGTTGACTTCAGAGGCGGTATACCAGTTCGTGGTGACTACAGCTTGTTAGCAACCTGTAGAGGGTTATCGCGTGCGATTCTGTACTCACCATCTGCCAACAAGCCCAGGATGATCACCGCCAGGACGGCCTGGATGGCGCGCACGGGAAGGAGGAGCGTCTCAGCTAAAGCCATAGTTACGAGTGTCGCGTATACTGCGAGATTTGATGTTCTGTTCTGTTCTGTTTGTTCCGAAAGGGTCTTTTTAACTCTTTAAATAAGTTCACAGTGAGGAGTTGAAAGAAAACAAGATGCGACGGCCTCAAAGAATTAATATATTCCTTCTTGCGCGGCACGATACGTCATGCGACACCCTTTGGAATGCTTGGAAGCCAGGAATTTTACTATTGGCATGCCGTGGATCCGACTTGGAGCGGGGCAACCGGGACTTTTCTGACAGCAAGCCGGGACTTCCTTCCCTATTTCCTTGGCAGGTACGTAATGACTTCTGGACCCTCAAAATGAAACCCTGAATATAAAAATGTCTACAAAAGTCTTAGATGGGGTTGAAAGAGATATAGATATATCGTCTTCATGCACCTGCACCAATCTCATATAGTTATATACGGCGCCTATATATTAGCTCCAAGGGAATATAATGGCTCCAGGAATGATTTCGTCACTCGGCTTAGTAAGCGAGAAAGAAGCTGAAGCTCTCTGAAGCTCCCAAGAAACCAAGAGCTGGGATGACCACAGGGAACAGAAAAGCAGCAGTTGCCACGGTTTATACCGCCACCCATCCCCAAAATGACCGAACACCTCTATTTCTCCCTCACCCAGCACCTCCTTTCCGAAGCCGGCGCCGAGTTCAAAGCAGCGACTCAGTCGCCCTTCCTCTCCGCGGCCGCCCAAGGCAAGCTCGACAAGGAAACCCTGCGATTATGGCTCGTCAATGACCGGAAGTACATCCAGTCCTACATCAAGGGCGCGGAAGTCTTCCTCAATGAAATCCATCACACCACCGGCGGCACATCTGGCGCTCTTGCAAAGGAGCTTAGTGAGAGCGAGCGCGCGCTCGTGGCGTGGCTGACCGAGGGCGTGGCGAATGTGCGTCGCGAGGAGCAGTTCTTCGTCGATGTAGCGGCGCGGTACGGGATAGATCTTGAGCCCCGCATGGATGATCCCGAGTCAGACGCCGTGTATGCGTTTGATGTGCTGTTCGAGTTTATCCCGCCGATTCGGGAGGCGGACCCGTGGTGGCTCCAGGGAGCTATCCTCTTCTGGGCAACGGAGAAGTGTTATCTCGAAGCTTGGTCGTGGGCGAAGACGCAGTTGAATGAGCAGAGCCCCGAGAAAGACGCGGATGGAGGGGCGCTCAGGACGGAGTTCATCCCCAACTGGACTAGTCCTGAGTTTGCGGTTTTCGTGGACCGGCTGGCGCAGATCATCGATGGGGCGGTGAATAAGATAAGTGAGAATATCGAGGATAAGAAGGAGATGGACCCCGAACTTGCAACGGCTCTGCGGGAGGTCGTGTTTTTGGAAAAGAGTGTTGAAAAGCCGCAGGGAATCTTTCTGAAGGTTCTGGAGATCGAGGAGCAGTTCTGGCCTGTGTTGTAACGAAGCTTGACACAATGAGTATGCAGTTGTTACCGCGCAAACCACTTCGGCTTGTTTCGGAGATATGTCAACCAACATCTCGATTTGCCATTGATCTATGCTCATGGGCGAACTATTCGAGTGAGGTCATCAGTATTAGACCCCGGAGTATATTTAACGTGTGGCTGGACTAGAGCTTCCATGAAGGAGACTCATAACTCACATACTGCATATTTGCGGTGATATTTTGAGGATGCGAAGACGTCATTATATATTTTACATCATCTATTTATCCACCTATACTAAGAATGCTAGGTCCTCTTGAGGATTTATCGACGCCTTTTCTCCTCCGCTTGATGAATCTCGCAGCGACGAAACATGTTTTGTCCTTTCCTTCGTGTCAGGCTCTCCGATGAGTATGATACGATTGAGAGGCAATCCCACAATGAGAGCAGCCTCTCGAGCTACCTCAAGGCAGCCCAAGTGCGTCGTCAAAGCTTTGGCTTCAGAAGATTTCAGCACCGAGACCAGTTCCCCAACAGTGTAAAGATTATTTACGGGGCAAACGATGCCTCCTGTCCATAGGACTCCCAACACGAGAGCTCCGATATCTGCAGTGTTAGGAGAAAATAGGACCATGACTTCCCCTTTTTGCCATCTCCATTGTTTTTGAAGACCCCGACCGATTTCGACTGATTTCGTGCAAATGTCTCGGAAGGTATACCTCTTCTGTGTTGCTACATCTACAAATAGTACTTTGAGGAGTGTTAGCAAATCATATATAAGATTTTGAAGAAAGTAGGCGCTGCAGTGAAAACAAGGTTACCATGGTCGTCTGGATATTCCCGATCTGGTCTCTCAAACAAGAAAGTCCAAAAATCAACTGACGGAATCGAAATTGGAGGGTGATGAGACTCGATCGGCATGATTGCAAAGAATGCTTACCACCTAGCAGCTTTTAATCCGAAAATGAGACGAAAGGACGAAGGTCTCGAAAAAGCAACAAACACAGGAGGGATGCAGGATATTTTAACCTCTCCAGCAGAACTTAAAGAACGGTTACGTCCGTAGGTTTGCTACTAATTCCACGGAGCCGATCTCAATGTCCGCAAGGGTCGTCGTTGGCGGGGGACGCGGCCTCCAGCGGGGTTCAGCAGGCATACATCCACCACCAGACTCGGTGTTTTCTCATTAAGTCGGCGTCAAATATCTGATACAAATTTCCGTTCGGCAGTTTTTGTATACTTCACTTGGCTTTCGGTGGTTTGTGTCGGCTAGATTAGTAAACAAACTCAAAAAAGCTTTAGGGGCATCTCCAAATCTGATCCACTCATTCTCAAAGCTGGTGTTCCTGCCCAGATGTCTCACTAAATGTCAAAAGTGGGGGCTAATGAGGGGGTTTCCCCGCGAATTCGATGATTACTATTCAGAAAGCCAAAACCGAGCCTCGCCTCGGCTGAAGTCAGCAATCCAGCTCCTACGACACTCGTTCAGTAATGTTCATTTTCTTCCTTATTTCAAAATACGCCGACCAAGAAGGCATTAAATTGGCAGACTAAGTACCTCAATTCGTGCGACAACGGGTTGACTAAATGGTGAGAAGCTCACGATCTTCATCTACTGTGCTTCGTTCACTTCCCCATCATCAATCTTTCTCACAAATAACATATCATCGCAAAGCATCTCCCTATTCCTGCTTTGTATTTACTAGCACCATCCGCTACCGACCACTTCCTCAAACCCACGGTGTCGTTGTCAACATCGTCCCCTCCTTCCTGGGTGGTGCTCGTGAGAGCGTTGGAAATCCCTACATGCGCACACTGAAATAGAAAGAGGAATTCTCGGCTCAAGATAGAGACATGACAGGCCGTTCACTCGGGCTCAAAGTCGTGTGATCAAAAGAATTTCCTGTTTCTCACTTTATATGAGTTTCCTACCCCGTCAGTGAAGGGAAATTGAAGTAGAACTAACCTGGGAATAGCTTGTAAAGGTTGCAATGTGGGTTAAAGACTATTGTGAGGCAGAGAGGGTCGAAGCTACATTTGAAGCTCTTGTGTCTGCGCATTAGAGTAAAGGGATTAAAGTCTCCAAGGCGGAAGGCATCATCAAAGCCCTAGATGGGATCTTTTCGGAAACAGAGCGAGGAGATTTAAAAGAATGCAGCATCCCCGTAAAATACGAATAGGGTTAGGAGTTTGAAGTCGAATTAACGTTGGTTTGCGACGCTTTAATAGCAGCATATTAGAGGTTGACACATCGATGGAGAAACTATCGGGAGCTAAGACCGCATATATAGCTATTGTGTAGGTTATACTGCGCAGGGTACTATGAACCTAGTTTCAGCACTACTGATCCGGGCTCATGCAGATATCAACAACCCAGACAACAGGGGAGTAACACCGCTTCACGCAGCGGTAGAAATTTGCCAACTCTCGGGCAACAGTTCGATCTTATGTCTTCTATTAGAGAATAAAGCGAATATTGACGCGCAGACAAAGCTCGGCCAGACGCCGCTACACATTGCCGCGTCTCGAGGAAGCGACTCAGCAGTGTGGCTACTGCTCGAGAAAGGGGCGGATTCAAGCCAAAAAGATGCCAACGATCGCACAGCCCTACACTGGGCTATTACCCATGGGCACATAAAAGTAGCCCAGTTGTTAATCTGGAAGGCTGAACATCTTGTTTATGCTGTAGACGACGAGACGCGGACAGCATTACATTATGCGGCATCCGTGGGACATCTCCCTATTATTAACATGCTGTTAAATAGTAGAGCAGACATTAACGTCTGTGATGTAGAGGGAAACACGCCTTTACATCTTGCTGTGTCTCAACAACGAGAGGACATTGTAACCTTCTTAGTTCAAAGGGGAGCCGACGTGAATATCCGAACCAAGAAGAGGAAGAAGTGGACCGCGATATGATTGGCAGTGTCCCTGGGAAATACTTCGATCATTGAGACACTTCGCCAAGTGGGTGAAGGTAATCCGGCAATCGAGCGTAATGTGACTCCAACACCAAGAGAGGTAGAACAGGTGAAGGTAAATAGGGGCGGAAGGTACTCAGCTCGCGTGGAAGATGTATAAGCAGTGATAGTAAGAAGATTACCCGACATTGCTTTTTTATCTAATAAAGAATGTGGATTATGACTGCACAATCTTCGAAATATAACATTGGTGGAAATCAAAATATATAAGCAGTCCCTTTTACATTCTGAACGTCCCACCATTCTTATGATTCGGAAGAGCAGCCTAAGTAGCAACCAGATCATCGTGAGGCATTAAAAATGTAAGAATAGCAATGCGCACCCACCAGTCCAAATGACACTGTCTTGAGTATTAATCTACTTCGAGCTTAAAGTCAGTTGATTAGTAGTTGGGTGGATGACCACCAGTGAATACCCAATGTTGTATGTTTTTGAATTCTTTGTATCATTCTTTGCCGCTTTATATAGTACGATTTCAGCAGTTCTAAGAGCTGACTCTGAACGTGGGAAACAGCTGCTACTTCGTTATTTTTAAAGTGGAGAAAGAGGGTTTCCGCCAAGGACTCTGTGGATTTCGGACCTTTAGATCTACTAGTAACATCTATGACGTTGATCCAGCTCTATAATATAGTGATTTGAAATCAATATCACCTGAGTAACTCATTTATAATCCGGAATATTAAAATTACTTTCAAAGACAGGCCAAAATGGCGTCGGCTACTGCTTCGTTATTTTTGAAGTGGGGGAAAGAAGGCTTCGTGGATCCCCGAGGATACCCCGGAATTCGGACGAATTCGGACGAATTTGAACCTTTAGATCTGCTAGTGCTGTCCCTAACGAGATCCCATAATTTAGTCAGCTATATGATGCAGTGATTTATCATAAATAGCTCGAATAAAACGAATGAAATAACTTCAGAAATATCCCATCAACCATCATTAACAATCTATTATACAATGGCCCTCCCTCAATCGTACAAAGCCTTCCGGCGCAGCACAGGAAACACTCCCACAACACTCGATCTGGTCACTGAAGATGTCCCGTCTCTCAAGTCTAATGACGTGCTGATCCGCATCCACGCTGTATCTCTAAACTACAGAGACGTAGCTATGATGCACGGCAAATACCCGGTCCAGGTTATCGACGGTGGCGTCCCTGCCTCTGTGTAAAGGCGTAGGCCTAGGGTCACACGGGAGCTCAGGGAACCAGATCAGAAGGCAGGAAGTAGGATTGGTAGCGTAACAATAGGTCTACGTGTATACAGCGACTATTGACTGGAGGCCTCGATCTGAGCCTCTAGCCCCTTATATACAGGAACCCGTGGGCCCTAATTGCCGAGCCGGCTGGCTCCACCGTAGGGTTCCCTGGACGCGACGCCTCACGTGCCCTCACGTGAGGGCCGCCTTACAATTACCCCTTCCCTTCGAGGGGATTGTCCTCAATTCCAGATTTACGCCTAGTGGGGTTAGTTGCCCTCGGCAACCTAGCTGTCGTTGGCGTGGGTGACTGTTGTAATGTTTTGCTAGCGTGAGTGGCTGTCCGGTTGCTCTTAGGTTCTAGGTCCTATGACCCCCCTTGTTGTTAGGTTGCCGCAGCCACCCCCTTATATGAGGGCCGCGCTACTCTACGCTTCCTACTTCCTTCTCTCTTCGTCATAACCTTACTACTACACGATCGCTCGTTGCCCTTAGACCTAGGCTTATTCTTCCTCTAGCTTCTGTTCCTTAAACTAAGGTAATACTTCTCCCCTTCTTCCTTCTTCTTACGACTAACCTCGGATTAGTCTCTACCTAGCCTGTCGCAATGGCTCCTCGTCGCGACCTAGCTAAGGCTAAGGCTAATTTCGTCATTCGCCCTAGACGCAGCTAGTCCCTTACGACGCCTCACAAGAGGCCTACTAGCCAAATGTTAGGCTCTCCTAAGTCTAAAGCCCTAGGCACCCTAACGCCCCTTAGCCCTAGATCTGTGGCCTCATTAGCGTGCCGTCACGTAGTCTACCTGTACCGTTCCCCTTCCGTGAAGGATGCCCTAGAGGACAGCAACGATGAGCTTATTCCTAGAGCTACTGCCTTTGCCCTAGAGGGCCTTAAGACGACGCGCACCTCATTAGGCTAGCGACTTTCAGCTCGTGCCCTAGTGCCTAAGTCTCTCGTCCTTTAGGCTACGCCTCGCTACTACTGTTACAAGTGCTTAGTAACCTATTAGAACTTCCCCGAGTAATAGTGCTAGGTTCTAGCTAGGATGGCTAAGTGTACAGATTGCCTTTAGGGCTAGCACAATTACGTCCTAGTAAGGCCCCTCTAACTATCCTTCCTTCTACGCGTACTAATCTAGTAGTAGGTCCCTCTTCTTCACTAGGATGCTCTTGTAGGGCTCTAGCGCCTTATAGATGAACTCCTTAATCTTTAGGCTAACGACGAGGATAACGGCTTAACTAGCGATTCTACGCTTACTCTTAACGCCCTTGAATCCCTAAAGCATGCGTAGAGTGAGTTCACCACCCTAGTGTATGGGAAGAAGACCTATACCCCTAAGGCTAAGAAGGCTGCTGCACCTAGCCCTACGTCTGTCCTTCCTTCTATTAAGGCCCCTATAGTTGCACCTCCTGCCTTAGGCGCGCGCCTATAAGGATGCCTCCTTACATGAAGTAGACCTAGACCCCTAAGGTAATGCGTTGCGACATAGTATAATTGTAGGTAAGAGTTGAGAGTTAGGGTGGTTCCGTGTAATAGGCAGGAGTAGTTTAGAGGACACGCTAAGGCTTAGCTAGGTCGTAGCTAAGTTAGACCCCATTTGAGTACATAAGGGGTTAGAAGCCATAAGCTCCCCCTTCATCTTTTTTGTATCCTTCGTAGTAGACCTATAGGATTACACCAACTCATATCCGACTTACACTCCCATATGCTACTTCTCGTAATATAGTGCCTTGTGTCCTTATAGCACCCTGCCATTACGCCTCCTTCTTAGGGTAGGGGCGCTATTGTCTATAACGTTAACAACCTACGCTAGGCCCTTCTTCATTACGCTAAGACTCTCGCGGAGCTTAGTTAGGCTAAGACGAAGGCTCTCAAGGACGTAGCTATAGCGTACCATGCTACTACTAACGCAGCCCTTAATACCTATTAAGTAGGCCTTAAAGCTCACGTTACTAACCTAAAGTTCCTTGTAGGTTTATGGCTTCCTTCCTTTATGGACGTCCTACTAACCTTATGGGCAGTTTAAGTAAGGTCTAGCCCTCCTATTACGCTTATAGAGGTAGGCCTAGTCCCTTTAGCTCTACTAGTGAGCTAGGAGCGTGCCTTTCTTAACTCTAGGGTTAATTTAGAGTCTATTTCTAGGTCCTTGAGCCCTTCTTCTTCAGAAGCCTAATGCGTTGCTTTTCCCATAGTTAGGACAATACACTATATTGCCTTCTACGCTTATTCCTTGTAATACGCCTTAATTAAGGGCAGCCCTACGTTAAGCTTTAGAACTCACTAATCGTTAGCGGCTATATAGCCTGCCTACCTAATTAGGTATTCTTCCTAAGTCCCTCTACCCCTTCGTATAGTCCTATGGTCTAGGACCGCTTTTACTCTATATTCTTCTTCTCCTTCTATGAGCTCTAGCTTAGGTGAAGGTTCTACCCCTTTAGCCTTAATATTCTTTTAATACCTCTCGAGTAGGGAGACGTGGAATACATTGTGAATCGCCTTATACCTTAGGGAAAGCTTTAGTTTATACGCTTGTTTACCTATCTTCTCTATAATCTCGTACGGTCTAAGCCACTAGTGCCCTAGCTTCTTACTTAGCTAGGTGGTTTTGATATTCTTAGCTAAGAGCCATACTCGCTCGCTAATCATATACTACATTAGTTTATAGAGCTTATTGTATCCTTGTGCTTAGGCTTCCTTTAATCTTTTCTAGGCTTCTTCGAGCTCTTACCGTAAGTTAAGGATCCTTTGTACTTAGTCTCTTATAACTAGCACCTCCCTTCTTGTAGGGTCGTCCTTAATCCCTTAACGCAAGTTGATATTAATACCATATTAGGCCTAGTTTAGTGACATTTAAATGGAATCGTGAAAGGCGTTATTGTAAGTAAGCTCTATAAAGTGAAGGAGCTTAACCTAATTGTCTTAGTGCTCGTTATAGTATAGACGCAAGTAGGCCTTAATATTCTAGTTCTACCTTTCTGTTTAGCCATTAGACTAAGGATGGAAGGCGGTCGATAGGTTCCGCCTTACCTTAAGGTAGAAACAGAAAGCTAACTAGAAGTGGCACGTAAATACGCTACCTTAATCTATGATTATCTCGGCAGGAATTCCAAAGTCCTTAACCTAATACTAAAGGAAGACCTACGCTAGCTTAGTGGCGGCAATGGTCTTTCTACAGGGTATATATTTAGATACCTTAGTGTATTAGTCCACGATCACAAGGATGAAGTCTAAGGCCTTAGCTTAATCTGTCCCTATACTAGGCGGTAGATCTATTATAAAGTCTATACTTATGAATTCAAAAGGCTTCATAGGCATTCTTAAGCCTTGCATCTTACTGTAAGGTCTATGCCATACTAGCTTGATCCTCTAGCACTAATCGTAGCCACGTATGTACTCCCTAGCTTCCTAGTCTAACCTAGGCTAGTAGTATTTCCGTTAGATTAGCTCCTAGGTCTTCTTGTATCTAAAGTGCCTAGCTAAGGGGTCGTCATGGCAAATCTTAAAGATTTCCATACGTACTGCCTAATTAGGAGGCACGTAGGCTGCTCCCTTAAAGCGTAGGATGCCTACATCGTCTACTCTCTAACCTAAAGAGCCCTTTGCTCGCGCTAACCCTACATCCTTGGCCCTATGAATAGTAAGCTCGTTAGCTGCCTAAAGGGTTTTAATTAAGTCTGCTAAGGGCTTAGTCGTAGCGCTATAGGCGCTCTCTCCCTAAGCTATAGCTGCTACCATAACTTAAGGGACAACGAGACCTAGACTCTTAGTGTCCTTACTCTAGTCTTCGCCTAGTGTAGTGCCTACTTCTTGTAGGTTAGCCACCATCTGCCTAATCTATAGAGCTTCTCTTGCCTTTATGGCCTTTTGAAGTTTATTCTTAAGGGTAGGCAGCATTACGTTCTAGCTACCCTTCTCTTCCTCATAGTCTAGTCTCCTTAACGGTCCGTCCGCTAGATTTGTCTTTTTAGCTCGATAGGATATGTGGAAATCATAGGCTAATAACGCCTACGCCTACCACGCTTGCCTCCTTGTAAGAGCAGTAGTTTCCATGAAGTATTTTAGGTTATTGTGATCCGTTAGGACCTTGATTAGGTGTTGGCTACCCTCTAGGTAATGCCTCCACTATTTAAAGGATCTCACGATTGCTAGGAGCTCCTAGTCGTGAACCTCATAGTTTAGCTCTACTAGCTCTAGCTTTTTGCTAAAGAAGGTAGCTAGGTGCTACCCACCCCTTTACTCTAGGGTTTCTTCCACGTATTAGGAGAGGTTCCCTACTAGCCTAAAGCTAGAGGAATTAGTCTCTAGCCTAATCTTGCAGCTTAGGTCAAAGTGAACTAGTGTTAGGGCTATGGTGAAGGCCTCCTTAAGGTAGTCGAACGCACCTTGCTGTTCGGCTCCCTACACGAAAGGCCTAGTCTGTTTACCTGCCTTAGCCCCCTTCATAAGGCTAGTTAATGGGGCCATAATAGAGGAATACTGCTTAATGAAGCGCTAGTAAAAGTTAGCGAAGCTAAGGAACACCTAGACCTCTTAGTAGGTCTTAGGCGTAGGCCACTTAGCTATTACAGCAACCTAGTTGCCTTCCATAGCAACCCCTTCTATTGTGACGGTATATCCAAGGAAGCCTACCTACTTAGTATTAAACTTACACTTCAAGAGCTTCACATATAGGTTCGCCTCTCGTAGGCAACCTAAGACCTCCTGTACGTGAGTGGTATAATCCTTCTTGCTTTGCGAGTAAATAAGGATATCGTTAAGGTACACTACACATATAGTGTCAACGAGTCCTTCGAGGGTCTCGTTCATATAGGCCTAAAACGTAGCTAGCGCGTTAGCTAAGCCAAAAGGCATCACTTTGTACTTAAAGTGGCTATAGCAAGTGCAGAAGGCAGTCTTCTACTCGTCGCCTAGGCGGATCTAGATCCTATGGTAGGCGTTCTAGATGTCTAACTTTGTAAAGACCTTTGCTCCTTAGAGCTAATCTAAGGTCTCTGTGATTAAGGGTAGCAGGTGCCTATTTTTCATAGTAATCTTATTTAGGCCCCTGTAGTCTACGCAAAGACGTAGGCTACCGTCCTTCTTCTATATGAATAGTATAGGCGCCCCTACTAGGCTCACGCTCCTCTAGATCCAACCCTTCTTCTCGCTTAATTAAAGGTATTCGTAGAGCGTGGCTAATTCCGTCTTAGATAGGTTGTAAACTAGGCTGTAGGGTGGCTCTTAGGTCCTTGTATTAATGCCATGAGTTCTCCTACCTAGCTTAGGCAGGTCTTCTGCCTACTCTTTAGAGAAGACATTAGCGAACTCCTTGTATTCCCTTAAGCACTAGGGTCCCAGTGCTTCTTCTAAAGCTAATGCTAGGACGAAGGCTGTATCGTCTTCGTCTAGCTCTTTAATATCTACTACTACCATCTTCGCTATATTAAAGGGGTAGCGCTAGATCTAGGTTCGCTAATTAATCTAGGGGTTAACCTATACGATCTAGTTCATTCCAAGGATAATATCCACCCCTAGGGTATCTATGGAAAGGAACGTCTAGTCTACAGTCGTCTCCCTTTGAAAATGGTCCTACGCCTTAACCCATAAGGTCGCCGTCCCATATATGGCAACCTCTTTGCCGTCTACTGCCCTTGCCTAAGGCAGACCCTTCCCTTAATACTCTACGCCCTTGTCCTTTGCAAAGAGGGGGTAGATCGTTAACGCATCTAATCTAGAGTTGAGTAGGGCCTTAGCCTAGTACTAGGTCTAACCTACCTAGATCTCAATGTCGATTTCCATCCTTTTAGCCTACGTAGGGCGTAGGGATTTAGCTAGGAGTCACTCTCGCTTTAGGAGCTGTGTATCTAGCCTCTAGACTCCTAGCCTAGTATGCTAGCTACAGCAGTCCTTCGCGAAGTGGCCTAGTCTACTGTAGTTATAGCAGGCGTTCCCTCCTTAGGCAGGCCTTGCGCTTTAGGTGTTGACTAGCTTACGTGTAGGTTATTGATCCTGCTACTAGTAGTCCTAGAAAGGCGTCTGCTCTCGGGTGCTGCCTAGCTTGTGACCGTTGAACTAGCTCTTCTAACTAGAGAAGGTGCCCTAACTTACGCGGTCGCCCTTGTTCTCCCTTAAGTGAAGGCGATCTATGGGGGTACTCTTCTTAGTTGCCCACTAGCCGTTCATTTCTAACATCGCTAGGATATTAACGACAGCCTCCCTATAAGTCGTAGAACGCTTAGCGTAGCTACCCTTAAGGAGGCGCTGCCTCATCTCTAGGTGTATCTTTGTTAGGAGGTGGGTAGTCCTCTACGACTTAGTATAGGGCTCCATTTCCCACTCTAATTCCTTAAGGTAGGCAACGAATTTGTAGATACCCTACCCCTTACGCTAGTAGGCGCCGTTGTATTTAAGGGTAGTAATGCGCTGCTAGTTAGCTAGGTTAATATAGAGGTCTTAAAGGAACTCCTTAAACCTAGCAATATCTAAGGGGTCCTTGAACCCCTTCTGTTAGGAGGCGTAGCGGTTATCCTACTCTTTCATAGGGTTGCCCTTAAGGTATTAGGCGGCAAAGGCCACCTTAGATTGCTTAGTTAGGAACATCATTAGCTGGTAGTAGAAGGAGGCCTAGATCGAGGCCATGAACTCATTAAGTTCCCTAGCCGATTCGCCCTTGTAGACCTTAGGGTCCTTGACCTTCTCAAACGGCCTATACGAAGGGGTCGCTTCCCCTAATACTATGGAGGCAGTCTCTTGTTCCTCCTCATTTTAGGGGCCTTCCCATTCCTCTTCACTGTCTTAGTGTTGCCTTTTCTAGCGCCCTTCTTCTTAGATATAGGCCTGCTTCTCTACGAAGAGCCTTACTTCCTCTAGGTAAGCGCTATAGTCGTTACCGTGCAATCGTTAGAATATTTAAAGGGCTTCTTCCATAGTGGCCATATAGGCCTTCTCTTCGTCTATCCTTTTCCTAAGAATCACTAGCCTCGAGGTCCTCTCGTTCGCTTCGCTCGCTATGGAGCTATTAGCTTCAGGGCCTAAGGTTTAGCTGGCTTTAATGGATTCTGTCGCTAGAGTCGCTCCTCTAGAGGTCGCTCGGGTAATCCTCTTTTCCTAGCTCGCCATCCTAACCTAGTAGGCTGAGTATGGGTCTAGTTAATAGAATTGTAAAGGCGTAGGCCTAGGGTCACACGGGAGCTCAGGGAACCAGATCAGAAGGCAGGAAGTAGGATTGGTAGCGTAACAATAGGTCTACGTGTATACAGCGACTATTGACTAGAGGCCTCGATCCGAGCCTCCAGCCCCTTATATACAGGAACCCGTGGGCCCTAATTGCCGAGCCGGCTGGCTCCACCGTAGGGTTCCCTGGACGCGACGCCTCACGTGCCCTCACGTGAGGGCCGCCTTACACTCTGACTGCGCTGCTGAAGTCATTGCAGTTGGCTCTGAGGTCTGCGATTTCGCGATTGGAGACCATGTAGCGCCTATTTTTGATTTAAAGAATCTAGATGGTACAGAGGAGGAGCAGGCGGTTTTAGGTGGTGATGTAGATGGGGTGTTAAGGCAGTTTGCAGTGTTCGATCAGAATGTGTTATATCACTTGCCTAAGTACCTTTCTTGGGAGGAGGTAAGTTAACTCTTCACTATTTTGAAGATTAGTAGGTGCTTTAGGATGCTAATTTCTTAATAGGCCGCCTGTATTACTTGCGCTGGAGTAACAGCGTGGAATGCACTAGATATGCCTCGATCAAAGGGCACTGCTTTGCTGCAAGGTAAGTTCAAGCCCGCTGTTCCATTTCCTGTCGCAATTTCATTCCTTACAACATATGCTAATAGCTATTTTCTATCTCTAGGCACTGGAGGAGTGAGTATGTTCGGCCTAATGATCTGCCTAGGCGCCGGCATTAGGCCCATTATCACCTCGTCCTCTAACAAGAAAATCGCTCTGTCACAAGACGCAGGAGGGCAGGGCGCTATTGACGCTATCAACTACCGCACCCACCCTAAATGGGAGGAGGAGGTGCACCGGCTAACTAATGGACGGGGTGTTGATCTTGTTATTGACAATGTGGGACCTACCTCGATGGCACAGAGCCTCGCTTCTCTCGCACGGAGAGGAATTGTTTCTCTAGTTGGGTTCTTGGGAGGATTCGAGATGGATCGCTTCCCTGATACAATCTCGCCACTCTTGATGAAGACTGCCACTATTCGGTATTTAGCCCTAGTTACTTGTACAAATAGGTGAAGTGCTAATTCTATACCGGTAGGGGAATCGCTGTCGGCTCCAAGACCGACCACCAGAACTTGTGCGACTTTTTGTCAGAGAAGAAGGTTAGCTTGAAGCCTATTCTGGATGATGTGGTGTTTTCTTTCGAGGATTCACAGGCTGCTTTCGACCACCTGTATGGGGCTAAGCACATGGGTAAGGTTGTGATTAAAATGTAAATGTATTTAGATTTTCGTCCTAGATACGAGAATAGCCTTCAGAAGAAGCTAGATGGGGTAATACCAACGTTCCAACCCGGATTTCGGTGAGGATTCTTGTGATTCAAATCACGTTTTTGAAAAATTTGAACCTTGTTGTGGTTTTCATGCGGCAAGATTTCTGCCATTCGATGAGTCGACCCTTCAACCGCGTAATTAGGCAACTAGTCGAGTTTGTGCCTTTCCCCCGTGTACAAAGGCAGCTTTGATCGACCGTCATACATCTGGTACTTCAGCTTATAGATGTCGATATCGTCGATAGTTCTCACATTGAGCGGCCGCAAGTCCACACTCTCGTCCCCAATATCGACGAAGACAAACGTGCCGCAATAGCCGCAAAATGTTTGTGCCGAGTCCTTTGAGAGGAAGTTGTACTTTGAACCAACGCCTTCAGGGTCGTAGACTTGGAGCGCTGTGCGCGTTGGGTATATGTGGCGGTGGCTATTCTAGGATTTGTTAGCCTCGCTCGAGGCATTTTCTCATCAAAGGATGGCAGTGACGCCTCAGATAGAGAATCGAGCATCGTAAAAGACGAAAACTTACTTTCCCACACATGCTGCAGTTGCATTGCATGATCTCCAACTCGTCGAGGTTCTTCGACCGCAAAGCATACCTGATCTTCCCACAGTGGCAATTTCCATAATACGTGACCAAGTCATCATCGGTTTTTTCTTCCTTCCCTTCAGGCTGCTTCCATTCCACTCGCTCACCGAACTCGGCTGCATATGGCTTTCCTTTTTTCCAGCCATCATAGTACCTCTTTGGCAAGGACTCAACATCGATATCCACGAGCGCTCTCGCCTGTGATCCCGTCAGTGTCAATATTGCCATGCCCGCCAACGCGTCTATGGGGAGTTACATTGATTCCAATTTCTCCCAATTCCTTTACGAAAATATTCGTCCCGCAGACCCCACAGAACTGCCTCGTTAGCAACACATTTGTCAGGGTGGTAGTGTCGAGAAGGGAAATCGCTCACCCGATAAGTCAGATGTCTGGGCTCAAAGGAATACTTCTTCAACGCATCTACGTCCCCTTTCTCCACTATGAACTCTTGTGGCCCATCATCCAGGAACCATATATTCCCGAGAATCCCATTCTGTACCAAACGGCGTTAGCAGGATGCCAATAACCGTGTCATCAACGACAATGACGGAATTTCCACAGACCTTGATGCAGATGCTACAGTTGCAGGCCATTATATCTTTCAGTTCTGGGATTCGGATTGCAAACTTGAAGGCCCCGCAATGGCAGCCTCCATGGTACGTCTCGAAATCCGCTGGGTCGACTTTGGCAGGCATAGCGTCAGAGATCTTATCGAAGTCTTGACTGGCTGGGAGCTTGTTTTACTGAGTAAATCCCCTGGGCAGAAAGCTTGACGTCTTTATTTTCTTTGCAGAGCCTTGTGATACTTGAGTTTCGAAAAGAATTGGGATAAGGGGCCCAGATGGTTTAAATACCCAGTGAGTAGTTTGGCGGGGTACAAGGTGGGGTTTGTTGTAATCCTTGCTCGGCCAAATCAGCGCTGGCGTCAAAGTTAGTTACAGGAGTGGTTTAGGATGGTTTTTATAAGGAAGGAGCAAACTGGCTGACTCACGGCATCTCCGAAGCAAAGCCCAGATTTATCTTGCATGGCTACACTCCTATATAATACCGCATGCCGAAAGTATATTATAGCCACAATAGGGGATAAATATATGCAAGGACGCCCTTGGGTTGGTACGTACCCATCAAAGTAGACTAACGTTGTATGGTTAGTGACAAACCGGCCCCGCAACTTCTATCACTTTGTATCACATCTACTCTTCGTTGGCACTGTTGGCACCTGAACAACAACGGTTAGATACCAGATGGCAACTCCAACTTGCACAATGTGCAATGGCTCTAACGCCAAATTCTGCGCCGTATGCCATTCGATTCATACTGCTCCCCAGAATGTCAGAAATCCGACTGGCCTCTCCACAAGATGATCTGTAAGGCCTTCACAGCCTTGCCCTCGCAACCATCACCTTCGAACAAACTCGCAATTCTCTTTCCAGTCGATTCAAAAGATCCACAACTCATCTGGATCGAGTGCAAACGATGTGAAGATGACGGAGTTGCATTCGATATGCCAGATACTCAACTCTTTCTGAACATCGAGGAGAACCTTGACCCTAAATACAAAAATGCGACAGAGTTCAAGCCTATAAAGCGGAGTGTTCTTCGCGGATTCAATCTCGATCATACAGTCGAGGTTATTGGTCGGGAAACGGGCCTAATTGATGGCTCCACGCCTAATGCCTGCGTTCGACATACCACTAAAGGGCAAATGATACACGATTGGAGGGGACCAATTGTGGTATTGCGTCAGCCAGGCACGGCCCTTGACCCTCTGTTCTACGAGGATATAAAGGCTGGTGATTTTCGAGTTGCGGTTGATTATTTTCTCACTTATGGAAGGGGCCCATAACGCAGCTTGAAGGCACTTCATTAGAACCAGGATATTATGTTTAAGCTGCGCGCGAATATGGTTGAGGAGAGTAGGAACCACTTATTGCAGTTGCTGTTCGGGAGAAAAAAATGGTCGAAGGCGGCTCCCTCGTGAGCGTTGCTCGATAGTTTTAGTTGCACGTAATGACCCAATGACAATTTCTAGCATCGTAGTAAGGTACTCTCTTGACATTGCAGTTTGCAGTATGTTCTAAATATATATTCGAGCTCCCCTGAATTCCTGCTGTCCTGAATTCCTGCCGTCTCATATAATTGGTTTCGAAGCCTTGAAGAGCAAAACACAGCCCTCAACTCTAGATTCTACCTTTTCAAAGCTCCTTCCCAGCGCCTCGACAAACAGCTTCTCGGTGTCCCCGGAATTTTCAAAGATCCCTTTCTTATTATACACAGCCATCAAAACACTCGCGAACCAGTTGAAGTTAACATTACCATCCTGTCCCAGGATCGTAGCGCCATACAGAGTGCCATCCGCGGTAAGGTACGTTTTGAGATTCTCAAAGATGCGGGATTTGGCGGAACAAGGTCCTGGAACACAATGCAGCAAGTAAAATAACGAGATCGAGTCGAACTTCTCCGTCCCCGTTCCCTCATCTCTTATGCTTCCATTGGTCGATTTTAGAGGCAAGGACTCAAATGCATCAGCCGCAACGGTCCGGGCTGGTGCGAGCGCCGGCCGCGCAGCTTTGATGCGCGCTGCTGCAGTGGATAGGCAGTTGGGATTCAGATCAACAAGTGTGATCTGCTGAGCGTCGTAGGTGTCGGCGTTTGGTGTGAGGGGCTGGTCCAAAACGGCCTCTGCAAGGAAATATCCCGTTCCCACGCCGACATCTAGGTGATTTGACGAGAAATTGGCCTTGAAGAAGGGGAGTAGGACGCTCGAGGTTGGACAGCACCAGGCGTAACTGTTGCTAATGCCGAGGACCCAAATGTCGTAGATATTCAGCACCCAAGACTTGTAGATATGAGCGCCCAATCCCCGCTTTTCCTTTGTATCATCATCAAGCCTTAGGAAAGACGCTTGGATGGTCCCATGAGTCTCTTGTTGGGCAGCCATGATGGTGCTCTTCAACCGTAGCTTTCGACGCATTTTGCCCCTTCTGGTATAGGAAAGCGAAGGGAAGGGATTGCTTAAGTCGATAAGAACGACGAAGGATCCCCTGATTACTTACTAGATAGTAGGTAGTAAGTAAAATGGGGATCCTTCGTCGTTCTTATAGGCATCGACGGAGCGCCATAATAAGCTTACACTTGGTGGATATTGCTCAGTCAGATACTTACTCCCTTACGTCGGATGAAACGATACATACTCCCTGAAACCCCGACACTAAGGCCATAAGGAGAAGTTTTTGGGGTTCTGGGCTTGCCCATATTGGTCCAGGGATCCACATTGTGGGTATGGCGGCCTTGTCGGCATTTTCTAACTACGGTTGCAAGGGGCTTGGGCCTGTAGGGCTGTTGGTTGGAGCACCGAAGGTCCCGCACACCGCTTTGTTCATCAACATCGGTATGGCGGCGGCATTGCGGCGGCGGGCAGGTAAATATCCAGGTAGAGAGTACTGCGTAATGATAACTAGTTATGTAAGTAAGGCACATTTGAAGGAAATGGCTTAAATACCTCAACATTTTAAATCTTGCTCTAATGTGGAAAGGGTGAGGTGCGCAGTAAACTGCGTGTGGCGGGGTGATTGGCTCCGCCTCGATCCTTCCATCGTCACAAACAACAGGGGTGATACAATCATCAACATCTCAGCCTCACCAGGCAGCGCATAAGTAACCTTTCTCCCATCGTCGTAAAATAACCAAACCTCTTCTCAAACAAATTCAAAATGGGGAAAGTTACAGTGCACCACAGTACTCGCCTCACAGCGGCCAAATGCCTGCGCCGCGCGGGCTTCCTCTCCTCGGCCTCCGGCGGTGTTATCGTCCTTGTCATTTTTGTCACCATAATCGCGACTATAACGCTGACTATCTTTCTGCGACAAACTGCCCAGCCCTCTACCAAAGAGAAAGAGGCCCCTGCCGCCGCCGTGACATCAAGCACAGAGCCAGTAACCGATACTGAGCCCGCAAGTGACGAATCTGAGAATGCACCTCCACCATATACACCACCTGCCTCAACCCCGCCTGCTACTGCACCAGAGCCGGATAAGCCAATCGTCGACTTTCCGAACCCCAAAGATACGGCACATGCATTTGTGCTCGGAACGGCCCTCTTGGCGGCTCAGATATTCGCGCTCGTCACGCTCGGCTTCGCCATCCAGTACACGAACTACTGTCCCAAGGTCGAGCCAAAGGCACCGCTCGGCACTGGGGGTATCATCGGGTGGTGTTTCTATGTGTTACTCGTTCTGTTCGCGAGCTCGGGGTTAGTGTCATGGGGCTTGCTCTGCTGGTATGTTGGTGGCGGGAAGAAATGGGATTTGAATCTTGATAGTATTCCGCTCGGCATTGCGATCGTGGCGTTAACACCGTTTGTGTTGCTCTACCAGGGGGCTGTTGCGGTGGTACAGGGGTGCCAGAAGTGGTTTTGTGGGGTGACATTTGAGGAGGGGCAGGATAGTGTTGTTAAGGAGGTTGAGACTGATGTGGAAATGCAACGACTTATGAAGGGCGATAACGATGGCGACGATGATGAAGAAGTCGCGGGGCGGAGTTGATTAAGTATTATGTTTCATGACCCTCCACGGCCGAATAAATCTCTTTGATTGCCAGCAATATATTGAAGTTAAAATTTTATATATACGATATGTATTCTATCTGTACACATGTATCTGAAGTCGTCTAATTGCCCCCAAAATTCATCCTAAGCGCAATACTCGGCTCCTCCTTGCCCGTATCTACTTCGACCTTCCTGCCGGTCTTTTGTCCCGTTCTAAGAACCTCTTCCATAAATGCCCGCTGGCTCTCACTTAGCCCGGCAACCACGGCCTTGAAACCTCCTGGGTCTACAGCCGCGAGACCAAGCAACCTCGCGCCAGTCTCTTGATAATATTCGTCACCTTCTTCCGAGTTCGCCCTTGCCAGTATTGCAGGGATTACCAACGACATCGCTATTCCCTTCTTATCACTTGGAAGGGTAGCAACATATCCTGTAAGCGTTTGCGCCACCAAGGAGCGAGCCTTCTCGGGGTCTTCAGTCTCTGTATTGGAGACGAAGGCGATGAGGTGTGGAAGAAGATATCGCGCAATGGATTGATCTGCAGCCGACTTGGGAGTCTGCAGTAAGAGCGTGCGGATGCAATTCGCTGCCACTTTAGCGGTCTGGGAACGAGTTAGTAATGTATTCGCAGATGCAGCATGAGGAGGTCTTACCATGCGGTCATTCAGGCAGTCCAAAGCTTCGTCCAAGAACTTGACAACTAAGGGATCACTGGCGGACAACGAGTTAACTCCACTCGTCATTAGAACAGTACACGCCAATAGCGAATTCTTCACACAAGGAAGAGCGTTGTCAGACTCTCGCTTTTGGGCGTGCATGTATATTGACATGAATCGCCTCAAGCAACCTCTCAGCTGTTCTTGGCTGGCTTCATCAGACTTTGTGGCATTTTCCTTGGAAATGCTGCTGATAAAGCGCTTAAGGATCGGCAGTGACGTGGGAACGACAACAGTCTGGCAACTCGGTGTTCCGAGGACAGTAGCAAATATGTGGATTATACAAGCGTGGAGATCCGTTTTGATGATAGACGGGAATACCTCGGCGGCGTCAACGAGAGCGTTCAATGACAAGCGGATCAGCGACACGGCCTCCTCTGTGAGGTTGGCCGAGCGGTTGGATTGCTGCTGTTCTGCTAGGTTCGGGAGTATTCCGGCAAGTACAAGAACTATGATGCGGGTCAGCTCGAAAAGCTGCTCGATGTCTTCGGATAAATCGCTGCCATCTGGCGATGTTGCGTTTTTGGTTGCTGATGGATGTGAGACGCAGAGCCCTCGCGCGATCTCAACGATGACTTTCTGTACATCCAACCCTTCTGTGAGAACAAGACGATCTAGAAGGTCCATTGTCTCCGAGAAGATGGCTTCTCTGTAAATTGCATGGCCGGACACACTCGGATGTAAAATCCGTCTCAAAGCAACGAGTATTTCGAGCGATTGTTCTTTCGTTGCTAGGGCATCGTTGCCTGGTTTGGCAACCAAGGCTTCAAATGCAATACCAAACAGCACGAAAAAGAAAGCCACTGGTTCATCACGATAGTTGATCTCGTTTCCTTTGGGCTTCACGGCCGACTTATCATCGGTGGATGGTGCATCGACTTCTTTGCCGTCAAGAGCATCAAAAACAAATTCGCTGTCCTGTTCGATCAAGCTCGCGATTGCGTCAACAAGCTTCAGCCACGAGTCTTGGTAGAATTTCAGTAATGTTTCTCTGTTTAGCGCAGAATAGATACTGTCCAGACTACCCGAAAGAGAAGGGGGACCCAAGCTCATAGAAATTTCAGGCTCAAAGCGAAGCCTGGCAAATTCCTTGAGCGAAGATA
The DNA here is from genome assembly GCA_001630595.1 of Pseudogymnoascus sp. BL308. NCBI lineage: Eukaryota > Fungi > Ascomycota > Leotiomycetes > Thelebolales > Thelebolaceae > Pseudogymnoascus > Pseudogymnoascus sp. BL308. Next base: position 32,968 of record LMYD01000027.1, on the reverse strand, counting down.
GCCATAAAGGGGTTAATTTTGCGATATGTGGTTTCATGACGTCCGCGAGGTATTTCTGCTCGATGCTGGCAACTTGCAATCCTGCCCAGGCTGAGAACACAGCCATCTTTACCATAACATTCGCATTCGAGCTCAACCCCTTTAAATCGCCGATTGTGGCGGTCTCGGCATCTGTGGAGAAGTTTTCGAGCGCACTGACCAACGTCTTTAAGATGCGGCCCATCCGATCAACATCTGTGACGATCCCAGTTGCAATAAAAGCAGCGCAAACATTAACCGCTTCGGAGGCAAGCTCTGGCGAAGAGTCTGCGGCGAACGCGGGCGTAAGTGCGGAGCTGATCTGCGCTTGGTACTGCTCTAAGAGCGGCGCTTCGGGGAAATCGGGATCAGGCGTAATTCCGAACATTTTGAGGACAAAGTCAATGATCTTCATACCCCAAACTCTGAGCTCGAGGATACTAGATGTGGAAGCCGAAAATGCCATTCGGATAACATCAGCAACTTTCTTCTGCACGGCCATCTCAGAAGGCCCGGATCCATTTGATGCAACATCCCGCATGACCAGGACAAGGATTTCTCCGAGGCAGCCCATAGCATATGTTCGAACCTGCCAACGGAGCTGCTCTTGACCCTGCCCAGCAACAGATGGGACATCGTGGCTTGCTGCACCAGCAGCGGCTGCAAAGCCAGCAACTTCTTCGTCTTGGAGGTCCAGTCCAGCTGATGCTTTTGCAGTACTCTCCGCGGCGCTGTCCTTAGTCGTCTTGGTCATGGCCAAGACAGACTGGCATCTCTGGATCCATTCAGCGGTATTGGAAATGCAGGATTGTTGCAACCAATTACGAATGATATTTCGGAGACCGTCATGGGCTGGGGCAGCATCCAGTGCCAGCCACAGCTGGTCTTCGAGGCCAGGCTCAGCGACTTTAATTACATCTTCGGAATTCCGCTTCATCAAGTTATGCAATCCATCGACTGCAATATCTCGTAGCTCGACAGCTTCCGAGTTCAGGTCTTTCTGTAAGAGAACAACATACTCTGCAAAGTTGACGTGGCCAGGCGCGTACAAAGACAAATGCTCAAGACAGCGCAGGCTCTCGCCAAGGATCAGAACGCTTTGCTCTTCTCTGAATTGATATACCAGAGTCAGGATCAGCTCTCTAGCCTTTGCCATATCTTGCAAATCCGGGCCGAGAACGTTTATGAGAGAATCGACGCATCTTGCGATAACAGCAGATGTAGGTAACTCCAGCTCCAAGTTAGAGCTGATAAGGGATTGTTGGTCGTCATTATGCGCATCGGAAATATAAAGCTGGCCGAGCATGCCAAGAGTGCCTTGAACATACCCAGAGAAGGTCAATCCAGCCGCATCCGCAACGCGACATAGTGCTTCCAGAGACCAAAAGTGGACGGTGGGATGTGGATCGTTGCAAAGGGACATTAGAATTCCCAATATGGTTTTCAAATGAAATCCAGCTGCCATTCCACCAACTTGAGAGTGTATACAGCCAAGCGCCATTGCACATCCAGCCCTTACGCTAGGTTCGCGGATAGCAACGATGGTGTCGATGAGCCATTTGATTTCCTGATTCGTATACGCATTTCCAGAGCTATTGCACAGCCTTCCCAAAGCCTCGTAGCCGATGCTTCGTATATATTGATCGGGCTGAGTAACAAAACCGCGAAGCATTTCTGAGAGAAGTTTCTCTACGGCAGGGTTCGAAACATCCCCTGCTGGAGACTTTGTCTCTTTCACGGCTACCTTGAGGGCTGACAGTAACGCAGTGGCAACATTAACGTTCATAGCCGCCTTGCGCCCAGGATCTCTCTGGAGTGTGCCAGCTGCTAGAAAAGTTGTCATCTGCTCCAGAATGCTCTCCTGAATCTTCGGAGGTGTGAGTGGGAAGGCGATTGCAAAGAGATTAATGGCAACATTAACGACTTCGCAAGCTGGCGGATCAGGTAGCCTATCGTCATCCCCAACGCATTCAACAAAAAGCGCCAGAGAATCATGTTCCAAAGAACTGCAGATTGGAGATAAAAGCACCGAGCCAATCGCCGCTTCTGGGCTTAGATCAGTTGTCCATTCCCGTTGATCATCCTTGACTTGCTCTCCAGGCAGCTGTTGAACTTTGAATCCTTTCACCATGCCTGTGACACCAAACCCACAATTATCGCCAATATCCCATATCGTTTCGAAGGTGCCTGCAGAGCTTGCGATAGATGTGCTGAGCGAGCTCGGGGTATAATTTTCGGGGTCTGAAAAGAACGAAACGGCAAGAGTTAAGAGATTGGATTGAAGGAGAGATTCACTGCCTCCAGGGCTGAGATTAACAAGCTTCGTGTAGCATTGCAAAACGCGTCGTTGAGTCATGAGGTCGAGATCGTGCAATTGCAACGATGGAAATAATCTTTGCGGTACGTCTTCAGTGGTTTTCTTCGTAGGCAGGCCTTTTAGGAAAGCACTCGTATTTTGAAGCATGGCGGCAATCCGTTTTGAGACATCTGTCGTCAGGAGTTTGCCGTTAAATTGTAGGAAGGCTAGAATCGAGCTCAGCGCACATTCCCTGACATGCGTCAAAAAGGAGGACTCCAGGTAGCTGCGCTGTGTAGTGTTGTCTTTTGCCAGTGGTTTCGGTAGAGCATTCTTCCAAAGTAGTAGTAGTTGGGAAAGGTGGATCTTCACAAAATTTGGCCCCAGGGACATAAGACCACCTATTAAGATCCAGGCAACTTGAATTTGTGTCCCGGATACGCGAAGCTCAGATTTCCCACTGGACTTTAGAAGCCCTGTCGCCAGAGATAAAACCCTACTGTCCACGTCCACTGAGCTATACAAAGGCTGCAAAGGAGATGTGCTTATAAGAGCCGACAGGGCGTTCGCATAGCCTACACAGCGGCGTGGAGATTGCCTCCCAGTGTTTGATGTCAATAGATTCATCTCCCTGTTGAGGCTGTTCATGCAAATAGTGAGGCATGGCAACAACTGTTGGGGGCATGCAAGAGCGAAAGTTCGGAGGCATTGCGAAGTGTAAAGCTGAACAGTGTAGCTCGGATGCTGGATAACTTGTAACAGGCCGTCGCGGCATGCATCACCAAATGCTGCCGCCGCAGACCCTAATGTTTTAATAAATGACGTTACAGCGCTGAGAGCCGCAATGAGCGCATATTTCGTTGGCTCAGAGCGCTCTTTAATGACTTGTGGATAGTTTTTGAGGACATCATTGATCAACTTCTTAGCTGCATCAATCTGGCCGGACTCGCCAAGTATTTCTTGCCCGATAATGTTCTCAAGTACAACTTGTACAAATTTGCGTGTTATTAAGAGGCGATATCTGTTGTTGATGATGTTTGGATGGCTCAGGACATCTCCCATCAGATGGTCCGCTATTTTGATATAATTCGTCTCGACTAATTTCTTCGGCAGGCTTCGTGCAATCTTTCCGTAACAAACAGCTAGCCCAGCCCGTGTTTTATTACTGGTCGAAGACCGAACATAGTGCGCCGAAACTTGTCGAAGCAGGTCCAAGAGTGTAAATGAGAGTATCTGCGACTTCTTGGGCGCTGGGCTTCCTGGCCGCGGTGCTTCGTCGTCATCTTCGGCTAGATTGGACGTTTGTCTCTTGGTATTGCTTCTCTTTAATTTCTTTAGCTGAGGAACCTCGGAGTCCTGAGCAGTTTCGGATACATAGCTTTTCCCAAGAGCAGATGCCAAACAAGAAGCGGCAGCTTGGCGTACAAGAGGGGTTGAAGAGTCGATAGTCTTGAAGATGGTTGATTTCAGACTTTCGTAATCGCTCGAGTAATCGAAGTATGCGGTATTGAGTAGCAGTGATTCCAAACACTTGCATGCGGCGATTTGCACAATATGGCCCTTATCTGCAGACGCATAGCTTCGTGCTTGCTTCCACACGTCCCTGGCGATACCCTCGTCCACGCTCCTGCCAACGCAGCCAATTATCTTAGCAAGAGCCTTAAACGTGGAGGCCCGCAATCCCGCATTATTCTGCGCCACCTTCAGAAGCTTTAGCAGCGTTGTGCAAGCAAGTGGGTGAAGCCCAATTGCGCTGTCCCCAGCCGCAGCAAATATCTCTCCTAAACAGTGGGAAGCCGCATGTCTGATGCGCAGGTCGCCTTCTGCCTTGCCCTTTCCGACACCAATAGTGCTGATAAGTTCGTTGATGGTTTCGAACAGAAGCTTCCTATCTCCAAGCCCAAATATATGCGCGAAGCATCGTCCCAAGCTGTTTCGAATTACTCGTGTAGGTGCTGGTGCTGGCAGGTTGAGTATTTGGAGGAGCTGTTTCTTGAGGTAGAATTGCTGGGAGGTGCAGCCATCTGCATCAAGACTCTGGACATGCTTGGAAAGTGTCGAGACAAAAGTTAGGAGGTATAGGTCTTGCTGTTCCGACGGTAGGGCCTGGAGTTTCGTTACGTCGAGTTCAGGAGTTGCTGAGGCTTCCCCAGTCGTGGTAGGGACAGAGCCATTTGAGGAGGGCGGGGGGGTGTCGCCCGACATTGGCGTATAGGGCTGTTTGATATTTAATGACCACGCCCCAAATCCAAGGTCGTTATCCCTTCAAGAGTTTATTGCGCAGTTTGATTAATGAATGTCGGTGTCCCGCTGCCCAAGCTCCCTGAAATGGCTGGCCTCGCGAGGCCAAAGAGTGGGCTGGCGAATCACAGCCGAGATGATCCACAGCCTTGTATCGTGAACTGCATTTGGCACGTCTTGGAATAATTTCAGCCTCACCGTAACCCCGACCGACAGGACATGGCTTCTCTATCGCCGAGAGGACTCCAGCTCCTCAGGAAATCACATAAATTCACGAACTATGTCTGCCCAAAATGCTCGTCGTTCTCTACATATCCAACCCTTCAGTCGGGACATAATAGATGGAGCAAAATCAAGCACGATAAGGCCGGTGTTGATGCGAAGAAGCATGTCTTGAGATCTATGCTGTCTCGCGACATAGCTCAAGCATCCAAATGTTTGCAACATAATTCGTTGTCGCCTAGAACCATGCCTAACTACTTTCTAGTATACGGAGCTGATCCTCGAACAAACCCAACGCTAGCAAATGTCTTGGTCCAAGCAAAGAAAGGTATGTAAAGGGGCAGAGCGCGTCGTCGTCGTTTTCCGTATAATGCTTACCATCTGTTAGCTGGCTTTCCCAAAGCTTCGCAAGAAGCTGCCATTGCCCGCGGACAAGGCCAATCAGCTTCCGGTGCTTCCCTAGAGTCTCTAACGATAGAAGCGATCATGCCGCCATCAATCGCAATGGTTATTGATATCGAAACAGACAATAAAGCACGCGCGCTACAAGAGCTACGGCACGAAGTTAAGAGATACGGCGGAACCGTGACTCCGACGAGCTATTTATTCAAACGGCGAGGACGAGTACAATTCGAAAAGGATGAGAGAGGACTCGGGGTGGACGAAGTTCTGGATGAAGCTATCGAAGCTGGCGCTGACGATGTGGAGGTAGATGACGACGGAAACCTCATTGTTTGGACTGAACCCAGCGGGACAATTGGGGCGGCGAGGTCCTTGGCCGAAAGTTTCAAGCTGACGATAGAGAGTTCGGATATCTTATGGGACCCGAATGAGGATACCTTGGTCCCGCTTGATTCTGAGAGTGCCCTTTCTTCACTGAAGAACCTGGTCAACGCACTTCAAGAAGACCAAAGTGTTCAAGGAATCTATGTTAACATATCCCAAGGCAACGTAAGCGACGAAGCCTGGGCGGAATTGCAGGAGAAGATTCCGGTGTAGACTTGGCGAGGTGGGAGCGTCATTAGACCTCAGTCTGTTACCATTACTGTATTATAGAGCCACTAACACTATTGTATAAGAATATATTGTATTGTACACAGTATTCCCACCAACTACCAAAATCTACAGAATACACAGATATGCTAGTTTATATGGACTTCTCACGTAGCACATATCCGAAACAGGAAGCTCACTGCTCTACTGCATGGGAAAGCTCCGATAAAGCCTTATCGTACCCCGCCCCAGCCCAAGGCCTGAGACATATATTAGACCACCAGGGTGACGGACACATTTATTTTGAGTGCTCGTGTTTCGTGACAAATCTTTGCCTTCTAAATCTAATATTTCTTTCTTGTAGGATACTATAGTATGGAATCATCTACGGAAACCAAACCTTCGACAACGAAGCTTGAGCTTCGTACCGCATATGGCCCTGTCTTTCGTGATGTTCTCAATGTGCCACCTCGCGACTGCACATCTGAAGAAATCCCGATTATAGATCTCACGCCGCTGTACGCAGGGAATCTAGATGACCGTAAAAAGCTGGCTGCCCAGATCAAAAGAGCAGCTATGAACACGGGCTTTTTCTATATCAGAAACCATGGCATCTCTGAGGAGGTCATCACAAGTGCTAAGAAGCAACTCTTAACGTTTGTCGGGGCCCATAATTCTCCTCTACAACTACTCACATATTCCCAGATTTTTCAAGCAGCCAGAGGAAGACAAGGACAAAGTTAACCGGTCAAAGTCAAAGTACTATAACGGCTGGAGGGGCACTGGAAAGACGAACATCAGCCCCTCGGAGTCGATTGATGTCCATGAGTCGGTACGTACTACATTTTAATAAGCCAGGCCTAACTAATAAATACAGTTCGCTTTCCGCTATGAACCGGAGCTTGATCCGGACTACAAGGACCCAGCCGCGGTCCCTAACGAGATCAAGCCATGGATTCGTGGCGAGCAATATGTTTGGGATGGCACAGCACATCTGCCGAACTTTAGGCAGGATATCATCGAATACTGGGGAGCCTGTTTAACCCTAGCACGCAAGCTGGTGCAGATATTTGCCCTCAGTCTCGATCTGGATGAGCATTATTTTGATGAGAAGGTTACTTACCCAGGCGCAGACGGTGTCCTAAACTATTACCCTGTCGCTACAGAAGCTGAGAGGGCAAGTGATGCTGTAGGATTAGGAAGCCACACTGATTTGCAACTCTTCACATTACTGTGGCAAGATTACCATGTGGGAGGCCTACAGGTGCTGAACAAAGAAGGGCAGTGGATCAAGGCGCCACCAATCACAGAGACTATCGTGGTTAATATCGGGGATTTCATGATGAGGCTTTGCAATGACCTTTATAAATCTACGGTTCATAGAGTCTATAACCGCGCGGAAGTAGAACGGGTTTCCATGCCTTTCTTCTTTGGTAACAGTCTCCCACCATATTTGTTTTTAGCGCCCACTGACTTAACTCCAAAGGCCTCAACTTCAATTGTGTCGAAGGCGTAATCCCGACATGCACATCTCCGGATAACCCACCTAAATACGAGCCAATGTCCTGCGGCGACTGGTGCCAGTTACGGTTTGAACTTGAGGAGAACGAGATGAAGAAGAAAAACGCCCTACAGAAGCTGGCCCCAAGTGGAAAGGTTATACCAGCATGAAGACCTGCGCGTCTTTGCAATTATGGGCTCGATATACCTGGCGTACCTTGGATTTACCATTTTTGACCTCAAAAGTTAGATGTATCTCAAATATTGAGGATATCTTCACATTCACACAATGGGGTTTTGCCCTCCAGCGTAGAAATAAAACATGAACAAGGCTCGATCTGTTTGATATTTGATATGACCATTAAACTTCGCCGCTTTTGACTCGGTTGCTCTGAGACAGGGGCGGTTCAGCCACTATCTCTAGTAATTAGAAGCTCGCTTCAATAGCCATTATAGCGATGGTCGTCGTAGGTGAATTGGCGCTTCTCATAATTCATGACTCGTAGTCTCAACATTTAGCTTCGTTTGTGGCTTATCGTCGCCTAAAGAGGCGGCCTTGGGCGTGTTTAGATGCTGTTTCCCAATTATTTTTCACGGGTCATGCTTTCGTAACTCCTGCCCGAGGCATTCTTCAAACAACCTTTGCGAGCAACTCAAGAAGATCGAACCAAGCGGACCTATCTAAATCCACCTTGAGCAATCCAACGCCCACGAGAATCGTCCGAGCTTCCTCCGGCTCACGCTTCAGCACCAAGCTCGCAATTTGTGAGGCTATCAAGTGCCCCAAAGTTTCTCTCGCTTCCCCGCCCGCGCCGAGAAGGATTTTAGGGTTTATGTGAGACGCAGGAAGAGAATCGTCGCCTCCGGCAGGCAGTGCTGTGTCAAAGGTTGTAGGTGAAGCGGTCGAGAGAGGGACTTGGATCTATTTGGTATAAGTGACAATGTCCACGTAAAGGAAATAAATCTATGAGAACGAACCCATTGTGATAGTCGGCCTCCTTGGGATATTGTAATCAAGATCTTGTCAGAGAAAGCGAGGCTCGAGATGTCCGTTTCGGCCCCGCCAACCAGCCCCGCAACGGTCTTTGAATGTGTTGGGAAAGGTGTTTCTTGAATTCCATCCAAAGAAATATCTTGGAGCCCCGCCGCCAAAGCAGCTGATTCTCCGGCCATGTTAATTGCTCAATACCGAGTTGTAGAGCGTAAACACCGTTTCTGCTCGAGCTACTCCGCCGGGGTACATGTGTGGAGGTGAGGGCGGTGGCAGAATAGCCAACATTCACGCTAAATACGGTGTGGTTCGGTCTAGGCGGTGGCAGAAAATAATAATTGACTTTGCGACACTGATAACGATTGGCATCTGCGACCTGGAATTCAACTTTCTTCAAGACGATCCTCGTCCCCACCGCCGCCAAGATGAAGAAGTTCGTTCCCCGGCAGCGCAAGCATAAGGTCATTGCGCGGACCAAAGACTCCTCAAAAAATCCCTACGATGGTGTCCCCGACAGCAATGCGGTCGAGATCATACCCACCGCGAAGGCGGAATTGGATGAGAAGAAGCGGTTGCTTCGCGAAGAATTGAAGAAAGAGGGCGCGAAGATGAGCGGGAAGAAGGCGAAGCGGCTGGAAAAATATATCGACACGAAACTGAAGAAAGATGAGAACAGGATCTTGATTCAGAATCTAGCGGCGACCAAGACTGATACTAGTCTGTATTCGAGCTCTAGTAGGATGGGCCAAGGGAAGGAGTCGAAGAGGCAAAGATTGGGAAGAGCGCTGCGAGAAGCTGCGGCCGGTATAGATTTGGATGGGGAGAATGACGAGATTTTATTCGAAAAGAGGGCGCTGAAGGATGGCCCCGTTGAGAGAGACAGCGATGAGGAGGAGGAGGACGACGAGGTGCCGGGAGCGGCCACGGCTGCCACGGAAGGTACCTCAAACGAAACGAAGGCAGTGCCATTTATCTCTGCAGCTGGGTCAGGGCTGAAGAGGCCGTTGGAGTTGGATGACGCAGGAAGACCAGTTATTCAGAAACGGCAGAAAAGAGGTGGCGTCAACTCCAAGCTTTCCTTCAAGGCGGAACCAAAGGCCACACCTATAGCAAAAGCCGAGCCTGCTTGGACTGGCTTTTCAGAATCCGAAGATAGCGAAGACGACGAGGAGGAGGACACTGACTCAGACATGAGTGGTAGTGAATCTGGCTCGCCTATAGCAATTGACGAGGCGACATCGGATGACGACGAAGCCACATCTGACGGAGAAGGTGGAAGTGAGGAATCGTCAGACGAGAGTGACTCTGAAGAAGACAATACTGAGGACAAAAAGGAGAGATCTTCTGCCTTTAAGTCATGGGCAAACCAACAGCGGAATGAAGCGATGGGGTTCGAACCTACTAATACAACCCAACTGGCCACGCTCACGCCTAAAATCGAGAACTTCCAGCCTCGCCCATTAGAGTCAGATCCTTTACCGGCAGAACTCCAAACTGCAAATAGCATTGCTCGAAAGGCATTTGCAGTCTCATTCAACCGGTCAGCGGAAATCCAAGAAGCGAGAATGCAGCTTCCGGTTGTTGGAGAGGAGCAGAAAATTATGGAAGCCATACATAACAACTCTACTGTCGTCGTCTTTGGTGCAACTGGTTCGGGAAAGACTACTCAGGTGCCACAATTCTTGTATGAAGCTGGCTATGGATTTCCTGATTCTCCCACGCCTGGCATGATCGGAGTTACGCAACCCAGACGTGTTGCTGCTGTCAGTATGGCAAAGCGCGTGGGCGACGAATTAGGTGACCATGGCGACCGAGTAGCTTACCAAATCCGATTTGAGGGTACGGTGAGCCCGAAGACGGCTATTAAGTTCATGACGGACGGTGTTCTTCTCAGGGAGGTTGCACTAGATATTGCACTTCGAAAGTATTCAGCTATCGTTATTGACGAGGCTCACGAGCGCAGCGTCAATACGGATATATTGATTGGTATGATGAGCCGAGTAGTCAGATTACGAGATGAGATGGCTCTCGAGGATCCTTCCATAAAGCCGTTGAAGCTCGTCATTATGTCTGCCACATTACGCATCACAGATTTTACAGAAAACAAGACCCTCTTCACAAAACCTCCGCCAGTTGTACAGGCTGAGGGCAGACAGTTCACAGTTACGAACCATTTTGCGCGCCAAACACGCCACGATTATGTCGAGGAGCTGTTCAAGAAGATATCCAAGGCCCACAAGAAACTTCCGCCTGGAGGCTTCTTGGTGTTTTTAACTGGGCAAAATGAGATCACACATTTGAGCAAGAAATTAAAGGAGGCCTTCAAAATTGGTACCATGGCTTCCGGCCCGCAAGTGCGAATTTCTGGGCAAGACGCCCCTGCGGAAGCTGAGGACGTCGATTTCGGTGGTCTCATGGAAGAGGAACTTGGTTCAGATGATGAATCTGTTGATTTCGAGGGTGACGATAACGACGATGCTGAGTTCGACGTTGGCGAGGAAGAGGAAGTAGGACCGGCGAAGATGCACGTCTTGCCTCTTTACTCTTTACTCCCTACCAAAGAACAACTGCGAGTTTTCGAGCCACCTCCTGATGGATCGCGACTCGTCATCCTGGCGACTAACGTGGCTGAGACGTCTCTCACGATCCCTGGGATCAGATACGTATTTGATAGTGGGCGGTCAAAGGAGCGCAAGTATGACGAGAAGACGGGCGTGCAAAGTTTTGAGATCGGCTGGATCAGCAAAGCGAGTGCAAGTCAGCGTGCTGGTCGTGCTGGCAGAACGGCACCCGGTCACTGTTATCGAATGTACTCCTCAGCGGTCTTTGAGCGCGATTTCCGGGAATTCGCTGAGCCAGAGATCCTGCGGATGCCAATCGAGGGAGTGGTATTGCAGCTCAAGGCGATGAATCTCCAACACGTCGTTAACTTCCCCTTCCCCACACCGCCCGACAGAGCAAGCCTTGCCGCATCCGAGAAGCTCTTGACATACCTCTCAGCCATATCACCAACCGGCCAAATCACCAAGGTCGGATCCACAATGTCGATCTTCCCGCTCTCCCCCCGTTTCGCCCGCATTCTCCTCATCGGGCACCTCCACGGCTGCCTCCCCTATACCATCGCCCTGGTCGCTGGCCTCTCCACAGCCGACATCTTCATCCCCGAGAACCAAGTCGTCCCCGCTCTCACCCCCAAAGACGATCAGGATGAAGACTCCCACTTCACCCAAGCCGACCGCCTCGAGGAAGACGCTCGCAACGCAATCCGCCGCAAATATAACTCCGTCCAACACGCCTTCTGCTCCCTCGACGACCGCTCAGATGCCATCAAGCTCCTGCAAGCCGTCGGCGAATTCGCCCACGAGTCTACGGAAGCCTGGTGTCGCGCGCATTACGTCCGCTACAAGGTGCTGAAGGAGATTCTTCAACTACGCCGCCAGATCACGGATTTGCTACGCACGAACATCCCTGCGTTCGCGGGGCTGACTTTCATCGATAAGCTGCCCCCACCAAGCGTAACGCAGATCAAGGCGCTGAAGCAAATGGTTGCTGCGGGCTTCATCGACCACGTCGCCATTCGCGCGGACCTGGCACCGATTCCACCGCCTGTGGGACGCAAACCGAGTCGCGCGATCGAGGTGCAATATCTCACCCTCTTCCCGTCGCACGCGCGCCGCGATGATGAGGATAAGGCTGTGTATATCCACCCCTCGTCGCCACTGGCTCATCGATCGCCTAAGGAATGCCCAGAGTACATCGTGTACTCGCATCTTCAGCGAGCAGCTCCCTCTGCGACGACGCCGGACCGCGTGCCGAGGGCAAGGATGCACGCGTTGGTTGATGTTAGTGGTGGGCAGCTGGCGGCGCTGGCGAAGGGGACACCGCTTCTGCATTATGGGAAGCCGATTAAGGAGGGGAAGCAGCTGGATAAGTTGGGGTTGGAGAAGGAGTGCTGGGTTGTGCCGTATTTGAGGGCGGAGGGGAAGAATGATATGGGTTGGCCGTTGCCGGCGAGGAAGGTGGTGCAGAAGAAGGTTATGGGGAAGGGATGGGTTATTCAGGGGTAGAGATGTCCATTTAGACGTTGTGTAGCATTGGCATTGGATTGATAGATAACCTTTGTTGGTCACTTGTGCAGCTCGAAGGTCCAAAGAGGGACCGCGGACACGGACTAGTTAGGGTACCAAATAAACATTACCTCGTCGTCTGCAGTGGTGTGTTTGCGGAATTGCAATCGTTCGCAACAACTATACCAATATATGGAAATTCATAGATATGCATTTATAGAGGCTCCTTGTTAGTGAGAGCTGTGGTGTCCGATGACTATCAGTTGACGCCAAGATCGCAGGATCCAAGGAGAAGGCAGATGCTCCAGCAAGGGAGGAGAGTGGCTCTAGGCCCAGCCGGGCAGGGCGTTCATATACATTGACAACCGCGTATCCTTCGTTGTTTTCCTATTGTTGTCGCCTTCTCGATGCTGTCGTCTTGTCTATGCTGTCGTCCTCTTGTTCCTGTCATCTTCCTGTTGCTGTCGCCTCCTTTTGCTATCATCCCAGGCAATACAGTAGACCCTGCCAACTACAACTCCGACGATAACATTATTTTTAGAATTAGATCTATCAAATTGACACAGCCTGTCCGTGGGCACACATCCAGCTTCTTGAAACCTGTTTAACCCGTTTCTGTCTGTGGGGAGAGAATAAGTAGTTGGTGACGCTATTCATCTATCTTTCATTTTTATTACAGTAATTATCCCTACAAATAAACTTCTCAGTTACTGTAGACTGCGGTTGTCATATTATGAGCTTTTGTGAGGGTTGGTTGAATTAATAGAAAGGAATATTATTTTTTAGCTATTTTTATTTATTTGACAATTTCCTCAGAAATGGAGAAATTACGAATATATTTAAATACATGCGAGTATTTAAATCAGAAACAAGTGATACGTGAATTATTGGTATTCAGATTTAATTCCACCTACTACTTCGAGCTCCCCTATCAACCTAGCAAACCATCAAGCATGTAGAGCTTTTTGCGTTTCAATCATCAAACGCCACTCAATAATAAATTATGCACTCTCACAACCCCCAAAATCATAACTCCATTCCACCCCCCCCCGCTTACATCTTAACAATCTTCTCCATAGCCTCAAGCAGAATATCCGCATGCCCCTTATCAAAGATAAGCATAGGACGCAGCCTCACCGCGCTCTCTCCGGACCCTCCAATATTAACTCCCACCGTCTTAGCCTTCTTCAAGAACGCATCACGCTGCGGGCTATCAAACGCGATGAACGTTCCCTGTCCCTTACCCCTCAGGTTATTAAACTGACCCGGATACTTCGCCGCCAGCTTCTCAATACCGGCATACAGGTACTCTCCCGTCTTAGCGGTATGCTCGACCAGATTAAGGCGCTTCACCTCATCAATGATGCCACGGAACAGGATCGCGCGTGCTGGGTCGCCCATCCATGTGTTAAACTGGCGGTAAGGCTTGTTCGGGCGCAGAGCGGGGTTACCGTAGTAGTATCCCGCGGTCTGGGCCTTCTTGGAGAAAGTCACCATGTCAGGTGGCGTGGGGAGGTCCCAGTGCTCGTGGGCCCAGAACTTGCCAGTGGCGCCGACACCGGTCTGGACCTCGTCGACGATGAAGAGGACGTCGTGCTTAGCGGTGATCTCGCGCAGGCCGCGGAAGAAAGCAGGCGAGGCGTGATTGTCGCCGCCTTCGGATTGGATGGGCTCGACGATGACGGCGGCTGGGGGGTGGGGGAAGGTGGTGATGAGGCGCTCGACGTCGGCGAGGGCGTCGGCTTCGGCCTTGGCGTTCTCGGTGGCGTGTTCCTCGAGGGGGTATTTGAGGAGGGGGAAGGTGGCCTGGGGCCAGTCGAAGGCGGGGATGTCGAGTTTGTGGATGGGCTTGGAGCGGGTGGTGGAGAGGGTGCCGAAGAGGCGGCCGTGGAAGGCGGATTTGAAGGAGAGGATCGAGAGGTTGGATGTACCTGGGAGGGCGTTGTTCATGCAGGAGGAGAGCTCCTCGGCGGTGAATTCGACGTCAGCGCCGCCACGGCGCTGCTGGGCTTTGTACATGAATGCGGCCTTGAAGGCGCACTCGTTGGCGTCGGAGCCGGCAGTTGCTGTGAAGACTTGGTCGAGGCCTTTGGGAGCGACGCTCAGGATACCAGTCTCAAGAATCTGAGCCCAGTCGTGGGATGGGAAGTTGCCAAGCGCTGGGCGGTTGATAAGAGAGTTGACCATTTCTGGAGACCTGGCGACTTTGTCGAGCGATGGGTTGTTGTAACCGACTGGGATGGAGGCAATTTGAGCATAGCTATAAATGATTAAATCTCAAATCCTACTCAGCTATATGAATAGAGACTTACACATCCAGGAGGACATTTCCGTCTGGGTCAACGATGTAGTTGCCCTTGCTCTGTGTGTAGTCCGCCAGCATGTTGATGGCACGGGTATCAAAGACCTTGTCGAGCTCCTTGATAGCCTGCTGTGACTTTGGGCCCGGGATCTGAGTCTTTATCTGAGGTCCTGACGGCTCACCAGCGAAGAGAGAGGCATATCCGCGAGTTTGCTGAGAGATGCCTGCCCGCAACGCTGTACGAGCAACCGGCTGGAGACGGCCAGCAGCTCTGACCGATGTCATTTCGGATGTGTAAATTAAAAAGCTGAGGAATGGAAGTAGACTATAAGCCCGATCAGTAAATTTCTTGCTTTGGAGCTTTAATTGAGGTTGTAACGACAAAATATGTGGCGATCTCGTATAGTGCGGAGAACTTGGAGAAGAGGATGAGATGACGCACTGGCTCTCAGATGCGTTGCAGGGACGTACTGATAAGCTTCCGATCAACTTAATTGGTCGTGATAATATGCCTTCTGATTCTCCTACTCTCGCAGTTGTATAGAGTCAAATTGGAGTTCTTGAGAGTGTAGGAAGAGGTTGATATATGGAAATCGTGGACAAGAAGTGGCCATTGTTACATCTTATACTTCCCCTCATAGGGAGGTACATGCGAGGGCGGTGAAGCGCAATGGAGCGGCTAGGAGAGGGGAAGCGGGTTAGCAACCCTTGACCCCGCTCTATCCGTTATCATTTTCACCAACTCAAGCCTTTTTCTGCCGTCCCGTGACTCCCGATCGCCGACGCCAGCACCATTTCGGGAAGTTCCAGCCGATGAGCTCTGAGGGGGAATGGATGGCGACGAAAACTGATTTGATAAGAGATACACTTTTTATTTCTGTTTCTATGGATCTTTCTGTGGAAGGCGACCAGGTATTTGCTCATTTTTGGGTATTTTGACTAGAATTACACTTTGTCAGGCTAAGAATATCCAAGAGTTCTGTCAGCGGCAGTTGGCCCCGTCGCTTGTTGCGGAGTTTGTGGTTTCTCGTTCTGCCGCTGTGATCGTCTTCAGGGAATGGCAATCCCCAAATATCCGGGTTTTGCTGCTTTGGAAGATGAAAGGACTGAGTGCCTCCATATCTATATCTTATAGATGGACTAACGAGGTTCCTGTGTAGACATCATCACGGCTATGGCTAATATATGTTATATATGCACTTTGTTTACATGTTGTTGATGCTCTGTCTCGGCAGCAGCACCGACAGATCGACGATGGTGACTCGTCCCATTGCAACGGCAGATCCAAGTGATTTTTTAAGACGACGTGGACTGCCAACTAGGCGCATCGTTCCCGAGATCCCCAACCTCTTGGATTAACTATCCAGAATGCCGCCTTGAGACCGAAAAGTCCCGGTGGAGGCCAATACAATATCAGTATGTGTTTACGGGCTGGCCCTTCGACCTACCCGACTAAGGTAAACTTGCGATGGTGGAGTAAGAATTTGGGCTGTACCTTCCTGACTGAGCGTGTAGACTTTGATAGGTCCATTGGAAAACGGTTTGATCGCCAATCTGCTGTCTGAGACGCATTTAGCACCTCGTGACGTTCTGTTCCTGAGTAAAGTCATCCATCTCACTTCCATGCGTGAGAATCGTTCTTCGACCACGCCGCAATTGTATATCTGATCCAGAATGTCTCGCCGAAGCTCGTCGTCATAGCCAAGAAAGCGGGGGCGGCAACGAAGAGTGAGACTTCGAACGAAGCTTTGTTTATGATCGACAGGAACATAAACAATTCCGGCATTATCGATAGTTCCTGTCCTGGTACCATAGCAACGGAATGGGCAACAATCGGATGCTGGAGTTGAGTCGCACGGTGATGTGTGCGATCGCCCCTCACTCCCGCTCATTTTACCAACCTCTGCACCTGCTACCATTCCACACGCGACTTTATTGATTTCCTGCCACGCCGATAGGACGCGCCATACCGATGATGGGCTGGAGAATTCATGAACCTTCAATATATGTATAACGTTGTCGGTTTTACGCCTATTCTCCGCTATTCTACGGCTTCAGCGCCCTTGAAACTCTCGGAGATTCTCCGCACCCAGCCGCTCCCCCTGCTCATTTCAAAATCCCCCAGGCGTTCTCCAAACGAAACGTTCCTTGCATTCAGCCCTAAGGCAGGGAGGCACGTGGAATTGCTTCACTAACCTCACTAAACATCACTAAACATGCGCATATGAACACGCTAACAGGGAACAACAGTGAGGAGTGCCGTGCTTCACCCTGCGATCAGATGTAATTCCACCAACAGCGCCCCGTTTTTAGAAGCTGGATAACAGGTTCCTGGCATGCTAAATCGCGGAATTTGCGCGACCAGCAACCAGCTACCTTGATCCCTTCCCTTAAGATATGCAGAATAGCCAATATTTGGTATGCCGTCGGATGATGTTTCGCCCAGCGCAGGCGGATTGGCCAATCCCAGAGGAGGGAATTCTGCTTGAGGGGTCCCGTTAATCAACAATGATGACACAATATCCAGCTCTCGACGCGTCCTCTGTCAATATTGGAATTGGAATATACCTCTCGGAGCGTATCTCTCGTCTACTTTCTTGTCGCCGATGGGTGCGCTCCGTCTTTACCACGCCCAATTGCCGACCAAGCGCATGTTGGGCTTCGGCCATGTATGGAGCTCAATCCCTATATTCTCTCCCTCCCCTATTCGCATCTGGAGACATATTGGCTGCAGTCGTCATTTGTCGTATATACAGTACAGTACAGACACTGTAGTATGTACATGACAACCACGTTACGAACCAACGACGTCAACTGAACATGTCTCTTATGCGTGTCGCGAAACTATTGGATCGGGGAGTCAACGCGTCGATCGCTTCCATTGGCTTTCCCCAGACATCGCAATTTCACCTCAAAACCCGGCCGTGCTTTACCACAACCCTGCGTTTACGATTACTTGCAGGCGTACCTGAATTCTCGATCGGCCGATTGGAAAGTCCGAGACACGTTCAAAGCGCGTCGTCCCACTGCCCCCACCTATAGAAGTCTATCCTCTATCTCTGATACAGTGCTGGTGGGATGGTAATATAGATGCATATCCAGTGTGAGCTAACTCTCCTTCATCCTCCTTCATTTTCCTCACTTTCAATCGTTACTTCATCGACATTATTTTTTCTTTTCCACAGATACAAAGAGTTCTGTTAGAACTATATCCAATCACTAGCAAACGTCGCTATCACTTTCTTTGTCAACTCCTTGCATACAATATATATCATATCACCCCACCCTAGATTCGACAATTGCGTCGACTTCTTGAAAGGCCAACGGTTTCTCCACAACTTCGCGACCCAAGAATCTGCAAGACCATTGCGAATCGCATTAGCAAGAGGAATATCAACTTCTCTTCGTATTTTAACCACCCGGAGAATATCATCCTGCGCCATTGTGGCCTCGGCCTTGACACGACCAGGGTTGCCTGACCGGACCTCGTATTCCCATGTGCTATGGAATAACTGCACAAGTCCGAAAAAGCTCAACATTGCAACTCATTTCAACCTTCACCGCCGGATGAGGATTCCTGGATTATATTGAAGATCTACGAGCGACTGGCTGCTGCTGCAAGAAGCCGTTGCATAACCACGGCTTCTCGCATCGTCGTTTGCTATTTCCGTTTGCAGCCCAACCTTCCATGCAGAAAACGGACCGAACTCTACGAATCGTTGCACCTCGTACAATTGGATACCGACGTGCTACGAAGTCTTGCGAACGCGTCTCTTGAACTACTATAGCTCTATCAACCCCGCAAGTTTACACGCGATAAACATCCAAACACAATGACGGCACTGCAAAAGTTTGAGCCGTATGTCGGCGCATTGGCCGTTGGAACTCTGGCCGCGAACCTCGCATTGACTATCGCATTTGCTGAAAATCTCAGAAGATTCGGACATCCGGCTGGAGTACTGGCGTGCGCTTCAGCTGCCCTTGGTGGCCTCTCACTATGCGGTATCTTCTTTGTTGCACTCCGTCGGATATATTATGAGCGAACTGGTAAAGCTTCGAAAAGCGACAGTTGGCGACTTTGGAAAACGACATTGGAAGTTGCGATTATCCTCATAATTTGGAGCATCTGCGCCATCGCGACATTCATCTGGATACTCTGCACCCGAAAGGATGATCTGCCTATTAACACACTTGGCATGCCCACACAAACTATTGTTGTCATTGCTCTTATTTTATGGGCCGTTTCGGGTCTCGCGCACTCTATCTATATGATCAGCATCGCGAGTGTGGTTCGGAAAGAGCTCCATGCCGCTCAAGGCGCTGCTACTGCCGAGGAAGGGCAGGCAGCATCGGAGATGACCGAGACGTCTCACCCACCAGTAGACGACTCTCAGCGCAGTAACGACAGTTCTACATACGTTGGCTCTACGGGGTCAACCTCGACCGGTTCGATCCAGAAACGCTCAAGCTCTGAGACTAGGAGTTCTATCCGGAATTCGTTCACCAATGCCATTAGGCCGATGACCTCGAAAACCCATCTCATTAGCAGTAGGTATAGTCATCGACCTCCATCTATCGACTCTACAGCCGGAGAGCGCGATTTTATTGATAGCTTCGACTCGTGGGACACTTCTGGTGTTGAAGGCCCCGCGTGGGAGAGCACCCTATCTTTTGGAGTCACAAATTCCAGTCCGCTCAGCGCCATCCCTCCGCATCCTCGCATCCTCGAGACAATTCCCGCCTCACCAACAGCGAGCTCTCGTTCGCAAAGCCCAGGATACCCACTGGATTTCCCGCCACCAAACACATATGCCCGCAACTCGCGAAGCCAGTCGCCCGCCAGCTTCAGAGAACTTTCCGGCAGCCACAGCCCAGTTGGAAGCGAGAAACACATCCACCCTCTCTTCCGCTCAGACTCACCTACCCCGCCCCCATCGGCTACGCCTACCAGTGTCATAACCGCAGCTCCAAATGCGGGAGTGGCGATCTCTGAAATGGCTGTAGCTGTCGTGAGGCGGAAGCGCAGCAGCTCTCAGACGGGCCCTAGTCCGCTGATCCACACGACTAGCTTTGATAATATCGCGATGGAGGTGAAGAGGGAGATTAGTAAAATTACGCATGAGGTGAGGAGGGAGAGCAGGTCACGATCAGGCGAAGTGTATGAAAGCGAAAAGAATACGGCGGAGTCGTCACCGGTTGGTGACCGCGAGATGACTCCTCCGATACCTGAGTGGATTCTAGGGGCTGGGCAGCGCACATCCTTTCATGGATATTCGAAGAGGAAAAGCGACAAGGGAGAAGTGACAGATGGGGGATGAAGGAAATGACTTTAATGGCTCAGAGTCTGCGGTCTTACTTAATGACTTTTTTTGTTTTCTTTTGTCTGCAGGTTTGGTTTTGTTTGCAGCGGGGGAAATACCACGGGTTTTCACGGAGTGTGGGATGGATGGGGTTTTTAGGCTCAGGCGTTAATTCGGGGAGGCAAATGTCTACGAAAGGAAATAACTGAAATGTCTGTTATGATGGGATACTTTGGATATCTAAAGTCAGCTGAATTGAAAAAAGAAATCAATAATTAATAATGGCCCTTTTGAAGTGAACTTCTATGGCTAACTTCCGTGGATTCCGTGATTTCTGCGATTTCTGTACCTCGATGAGGCTTGATAAGCTCGGCCGCCCAGAACGTACTAGCGTCCTTTTAAAGTTCCAGAGTACGTCGTCGCCTTGCGACCTGGTGGTGGTGGGGAATCAGCCTTGACGCTAGCCGACTTTCTACTTCGACAGCTCTGCTGTTTGTGGCATCAAGAAACTCACCCAACTCTTTCGATCCAAACACTCTTCTTCACCAACTCCCCCAATACATCTATACACACTTTACGACCTCTCTATTTAAAGGGTCGATTTTCAGGACCTCGTTTCCTTTTTTCTACACATCACCGCTTCAGACAACAATAGCTGGTGCCCAGGCGCAGCCAGAGAGTCAAGATGAAGCTCACTTTCAGGGTTTGTCACCTCGCGGATGGGAGGAGCTCGGTGAATGTGTAGCTAACGGCGATTTTCCCGGCATAGGATCTGAAGCAACAGAAGTTCGTTATCGAAGCCGAGCCCACCGAACTGGTACGATACTCTCCCTCTTGCGATGGCTCGACCCCGCTCCGGGTGGCGCCTAGGTGGCGCCTAGGGCGCTACATACCGATCATCGAGCTTGGTGCTGGGAATTGCTGGGGGAACATGGCTGACGGGTTTTGTGCTAGATTTCGGATGTTAAGGCCAAGATTGAGAAGGAGAAGGGCTGGGAGGCTGCTCAGCAGAAGCTGATTTACTCTGGTATGCCTACACCACTTGGACACGAGCATAGCTTTGCTGGGATACGAGATTACGAAGCTACTGGATGTTTTGATACGATATGGACACAGCTGACACTTATCAGGCAAGATCTTACAAGATGCGAACACCGTGGAGTCCTACAAGATCGAGGAGAAGGGATTCATCGTGTGCATGGTCTCAAAGGTACATTTTCGCCACCAACCGCCCCCACGCCCCCAAACTCTAACTGATTCGTCCATAGCCTAAGCCAGCTCCAGCAGCACCAGCAGCACCACCAAAAGAACCAGCCACTCCAGCCCCAGCTGCCTCATCCTCGACCCCCGCGCCACCTCCAGTCGTAGCCTCGAACTCCGGCACAAACACCGGTATTCCATCCACCCCCTCCCCAGCCGGCGCTGGTGTCGCCGCAACCAACGCTCCCGCCCCCGCACAACCGCAATTCAACGACCCATCCGCCCTGACAATCGGCACCCAGCGCGCCGAGGCCGTCGCTAACCTCGAGAGCATGGGCTTCGAGCGCGCCAGCATCGACGCCGCCATGCGTGCCGCCTTCTACAACCCCGACCGCGCCGTCGAGTACCTCCTCAACGGTATCCCTGAAGACCTGCAGCGCGAACAGCGCCCAGCCGCCCCGCAAGCCGCTGCCCCCGCCGCCGGAGCCGGTGACGCGCAGTCGCCCCCTCCCGCCCAACCCGCCGCCGGCGACGAGGGCATCAACCTCTTCGAAGCCGCTGCCCAAGCAGGTCGCGGAGGCGCCACCACCGGTGCCCGTGGCGCGAACCCCTTCGCCGCCGCAGCAGGAGCTGGAGCTGGCGCAGGCGCAGCTGGTGGTGCACAGGCCGGACTCGGCAACCTGGACTGGTTGCGCAACAACCCGCAGTTCCAGCAGCTGAGGCAGGTGGTGCAGCAGCAGCCGCAGATGCTGGAGCCAATCCTGCAGTCGGTTGGCGCGGGCAACCCGCAGCTCGCGCAGCTGATTGGGCAGCACCCGGAGCAGTTCCTGCAGCTGCTAGGGGAGGAGGGCGAGGAGGGCGATGCGCTCGCGCCGCCGGGAGCGACGCAGATTAGCGTTACACCCGAGGAGAGTGAGGCTATTGAGAGGGTGAGTTTTTTCCGTTGAATCTCGGAGTGATTGGGTGTGCTAACAAAAACCAGCTGTGCGGTCTCGGCTTCGAGCGCGACCTCGCCATCCAGGCCTACTTCGCATGCGACAAGAACGAGGAGCTAGCCGCGAACTTCCTGTTCGAGCAGCCCGACGACGATGACGGACAGAACTAGGCTCTGATCCGACGAGCGATCCACTCTCAACCGATCTGCTTCCTGCAAACGACGAGTTTTTTTTGAGGTTCAAGTGGCTTTAGGCTGTTTTTGCTTTTGGGGGTCGGGGGTTGTGGCTGGCTAGGGACGCATGATTTTATTTTTTTGCTGCCATGTAGGCGCGGCGAGGGGCGATATAATGAGCCACCGATTTGACGATTGATGGGCCTGGGGTGGTGTTATGGTCGGGGGGGGATGAGGGGATTGTACCTAGTTTGCATATGCTGACTGCATCTCTGACCAAAAAAAAGAACTCTTTTGCTGATGGGAGAGGTTGTGGTATACAGATGGGTGAAAGGGGGAGTGGGTGATGAGGTGGTGGGGTACCGAATAAATGCCATGAAATTCTGAACGGGTTTTTATGTTTTGCTTGTGTGGTGAGAGGGTACTTGGAAGTTGCCTTTGGTTCCAAAGCATCCACTAACGTCCTCTGGGTTTTAGAAAGATCACCCTCAAGGACAGGATCAACAGGCTCAGCAGCCAGCGCCACCACCCCAGGCTCAGCAGCAGCAACCCCCGCACGAGGTATGTTCAGTATGACTGATAGATATCTAAGAATTATAGCTTACTCAGGTATAATACGACAAGCACCACGGTGCGAATGCTGCAAAACGTCTCGGTAACGCGGCAGTCTTTGGTGCTGGTGCCTCAGTCGGCTCCAATGCTATAAACAGCATAATCCACTAGACTAGAATGCGATAAGAGCACGTGTTGGGTGTATTAGAGGCTAACGACTTAATTGAGAAGCTATGGGGAGCAGGGCCCTATACATATATAACTTGAATGTAAACTACACAACACATCGTGCCGAGTTGGTGACAACGCAATTCCACTAACTTAAACAGGCTCCTTCAACCTAGACGGTACAGCCAACGCTTTCTAGACCTTCTCTGATGTGATCAGTATCCTCTAGCTTTGTGCGTGCTTCCTGTCCAGGCAATTTGTTTGCGGTAAAATCATAAGTGGCCGACACAATGATGCGGATGATAAGTTCATGGAGTTGAGGATAGTTGCAAGTTATCTCCCTATTTCATCATTAGCCATGAAACTTTATAGCCCGCAAAGGTTTAGACATACTACTTGGTTTGCACATAGATATCAGAGTTTCCGCTGCTCTGGTATCCTTCAGTAGCCAAAATCTGGTAATAGTGGCTGCCAAGATTCATGCCATATCCGGCCCAGGCATTGAAATGGTTTTGCATGTTGACAGCTCCGCTGACACGCTTTCCCTGGCGAACAGACCAATATTGCTGGAAGGTCTGAGTGCCATCAATGGAAGGCTGGTTGGTGCGGGTAGAAACGTAGACGTTGTAGTTTGCGCCATCTGAGTTGAAAGTACCCTTGTACGTGCCCCCGCTGCTAGGATCGTATGTGCCATAGTTCTCAATGACATAGTACTCCACAAGAGGGCTGCGAGTCCAGCCGTAGACAGCAAGGTAGCCATTGCCTGAGGGGTTGAAGGAACCGCCATAGTTGATAGTTCTACAATCAGAATTAGTAACCATATCAGTAAATATATCTAAGAACTAACCGGCCATTTCCAGGATTCCAGCCTTTCCCGCCAACAAAGTTACCAGTGTCCTTCCAGGTCACAGAGTAGCGACTACCCTCTCCCATGGTGTACGTAGCAGTACCACCTCCATCTGTCCACCATGAGTAAAAGTAGCCGTTGTGTGTTCCCTCCGAGTTGGGGGTGGACCGCCTCTCGAGAGCCGCCGTCGAATTCCCGTCATCTCTTTCATGCAGGAAGTCGAAGGGGACCGCAAAGACCCCAACGATAGCAGTTGAAGCTAAGAAGAGTGTTTTGAGGGAAACCATATTGAAGAGAAGGATGGTGAGCTCTGTCCAATCCGTGTGGGATCTATGTCCTATGCTCGATGATGTTGATATCTATGGGCATTGTCGTTCTTTATATATGTGCCTTATGCTTGGACATCAGTCTATTACCCGACCATAATGATCAATAACGGAAAATATCATTCCTTGAGCTAATCCCAGGGCAATAGAGAGATGTTCTGGTATCCCTTTTTGTATTTTACCGCTATGTGATACCACTAAAATTGGGAATATATCCATATAACAGCCCAACTAACCCTAAATCCCAAATAACCGTGACAGCTTTGCGTTCGCCAAGGTTCATCCCATGCATTAGGCTAAACAAAGACTGTGTTTGTGGGGTTGGAAGGTGTCGTGTGTTGACTATTATTTATTTCCCCACGATATGAAGGACTGGCTTAAAGTACCAGCACGTCAGCTGGGCCTCGAGGCTATTGGTAGAAATCACGAACCGTCGAATAAGAAAGGTTTCCCAGACTGCGGGGTTCGGTATGGGGTATGAATCCCAATCTAGGCCACTGCCAAGCACAACGGCACTTATACTCCTGCGTATTAAGACTTTAAGGTAGCTCAGCTATGTTCCGATTGACATTAGCCACATCCAATCGGGTCGTGCCTAAGATAATATCTAAATCCATACTAATTCAGGCTCGGTAGGTGGCACTTTAGAATATAAAAAGCTATATAGTTTGTACTTCGAGTATATCACGACCCGCAAATTGCTATTAGCCATCGCCAATCGGTTCGTCGTGCCTGAGTTGGAAAACTGAACCTCATACATGCTCGGAAGGTGCCGCACGGGATATGAAAGGTAATGAACTTTGAAGTAGATCACACCTTCCTAACTTATTAATTACTTTTAGCCGTAACTAATAAGGTTGTGCCTAAGAGAGTAAATTGAATCTCCTTGGGCCTCGGCAACGGCTCATTTAACCGGTGGCCAACTTCAATCGTTTAGATTTTCTGCCTGGATTTGCCGGTGTTTGAGTAGTAACCATCTTGATAGGAATCAACATTGTGAGGGCTCCAATTTTATAAGAGGCTATTCTGGGGTCACCTGGACTCAATCTGGCGGTTCTGATAAATAGATGGTGCATCACAAGAACATAACCCCCGCATACGACCATGCACTCTAGTGAACTCGGCGTCTCATCTGTTTTGTCATACATGAGCTTGAAATCAATTGCCATTTACTCTCGATTATGCCAATAGGAAAGCATTGGCGTCCTTCTTCCAATGCGATTACATGCCTGTCACAGTCTGGACGGGGAACGGCTGACAGACTACGCTATTTCCCAGTGGGAAGAAGAGGAGATAGGTAGGGATTTGGACTCTGAAGGTGATGTGTCGCTGTCTTTATTGGAGAATAATCTAAACCCTTGCTGATAATGAAATAGAGAGTAGAGTTGGCGATGCGAGCGACTGGAATTAAATCTGATAACTATGATATGTCACTTCTCATATAACTTACTATGCAAAGGTACTTAAATACGCCATGTGTAGTAAAAGGTGGCTCTCATTCGCCGCCCTCGGCAGGGTGGGCAGACTCTAAAGTTCACGACAACCCCCAAAAAAGCTTGTCCCCCGCAGCGACCCGGAGATTAGACGTACTAGTACACAGGACGCGAACACAGGACTGGAAGGCCAACATCTCCAAGTTTCTTTTTCGAGGCGCTACTGATCTTCAATGCTAGAACCGTCTCTCACCGTCCCTCTGCCCTGCGTCGCGTGTGCCATCCACATTTATTGTTGGACATGAACATGGGGCAGCCCGACGATCAGTCTGCCGATCATGAGATTCTAGAAACTACGGGAGTCGGCAGTATGTCCGCCCTGTTGCCATGTGGAGGATGTCTCGGGAAGCTATAAAGAAGCTTGATTCAGCCAAGAATGAGACGCAATAGAAAAGTCCTAGAATACTCTCCAAATCTTTGAAACCATCCGTCACCATGCTACTCAACATCCTCCCACTTCTGCTGGTCCCGGCCGTTGCTGCTAAGAGCACTGTGTACCTGATCCGGCACGGAGAGAAGCCTGCGGATGGCGGAGATGGCCTCAATGCCGAAGGTCTGCAGCGCGCCCAGTGCCTGCGCGACGTTTTTGGAGGCTCGTCTTCCTACAACATCGGCTACATCATGGCTATGACGCCAGACTCTGGTATGCTTCCTGCACTGCACAAGAAATGATTGCAGATATTTCTACCGTGTTAATTGAATCCTCAGATGGCTCCCGCGCCCGCCCGCTCGCAACAGTCCAGCCCCTAGCTACCGACCTCGGTCTCACTGTGGATACCTCCTGTGACCGTGACGACCAGGAGTGCGTGGCCGATGCTGTGAATGGCTACTCTGGAAGCGGGAATATCCTGATCTGCTGGGAGCACGACGCGCTGACCGATATTGTTGATGAGCTGGGCAACAAAGATGCTCCTTCCTACCCGGATGATTCGTAAGTTGCTACATTGCGCTTTGGTACTCTTATGAGCATAAATCTCACATGTGCAATAGCTTCAACCTGATCTGGACTGACCCTTCCCCATACTCTGACATCACTGCTACAACTTCTGAGAACTGCCCTGGTCTTGATTAGATAGAGAGTGAGTGGTCGAGTGTCAAGGATTTATCGTTGGAAACTGCCCGTCACTTGTAGAAACCCTTCACATAGAAACTCATACAGAAGAAAACAATAATTGTCAAGAAAAGAGGTGCACGGTAACACAAGTGTATAAATAAGTACAAAGTACATATCATGAATACCCAGGCCGTTAGCTGACCTGAGCTGGGTAGTACCCATCTACCAAACGCCAGCTATGCTCATCGGTATCATACAACAGACCTCTCTCCTTCATCCGCCCGCGGCCACTCAAACAAAGGTATTACCACCATAATCACCAAACACACCAAAGGTAACAGTAGACTACATGGCTCCCCAACACACTCCTCAGCGTTTACGCACCACCACTCCCACTCCCACTACCACTCCCCGGTTTACCGCCATCCAGCAGTAACTTCGGCTTGATAAAGCCCTCGTCGAGCTGTTTAAACCACGCCGCATGATCCTCGGTCGTCCCGCTCAGCAGGCTGCTCATAGCAGCGCCAGCACCTGTCACCGTGTTCCCCAGACCCGCCACAAACCCAGCGCTCGGCGTCCGCCCTGCCGTAGCTCCGCTCGTAGGATAGACGTCCTGGTTCAACAATCCCAAGTCCTCCCCTGCGACCGATCCCTCCGGCCGCGACGCCCGCCGCGCCGCGGGGGGAAGATCAGAATCACTCTCCTCATCATCAGATGGCGCCGGGCGAAGTAATTCTTGGTCCGAGCCGTTGCGGCCGATGCTGCCCGCTAAAGCGGAGTTGGTCCTGCTGAGGCTCTGCTCGCGGGCTGCCGGGCTTGAGTTACCAGACGCGTAGACGCGCCTCGTAGTGCCGTTCGGAGCGCGGCCGACGTTATCCAGTTGCACACTAGAGCGGCGCTTGGGGAAGTTCCCAATGGCGCTACCGCCACCGCGAGCGAAATAGGGGCCAGAGGCGCCGGTGACGGCTTCGATGTCGAATTCGTCATCGCTGTCAATCTCCTCGACGACACCGGTGCGGATGCCGAGAATTTCGAGCATGCGCGCTGTAGTTCCGCCGAAGATGATGACTGTGAGGACGACGACAACGAGGACGGTGGCTTTGAGGGCGTATGCGTTTTCTCCTGTGAGGCCGGCAGCGAGGGCGACACCGACGGCACCGCGGAGGCCTGCCCAGAAAAGCATGGCTTGGTAGTTGTATGGGAGCTCATCGGGTGCGTCCATTCTGCCGCGGCGGCGGGCTCGGTAGCGGATGAACCAGTTGATGAGCCTCGACAATGGGAAGACAGCGGCCCACCGCGCGACGCAGATGCCGAAGACCGTGACGATGATAAACAGAGGCTTAAACTGCAGTGACGGTTCCGTAAATAGGGTAATACCGAGATAGATAAAGATAAAATTCTCGGACAACTGTGCCAGCACGGAAAAGAGGTACTTGGTGCTGAGCTGCGTGCGGCGCGACATATTGTAGTAGGCGTAGTGCTTCAGCGTTATACCACAGAATAACAGACTCACGATGCCTGAATAGTGTTAGCAATAATCTAGTACACCGACGTGCAAGCGACTTACCAGACATATGGAGGCCGTTCGAAAGGAAGTAGCTCGCATAGGCTATCAAGACAATTAAGCATGACTCGATCTTGGGGAAGCGCCGCACGTAGGTATGCTTGAGGCCTAGAGCAGTAGCAACCCCAATGAGAACCCCTATTACGAGGCTGCCAAAGAAAACGGCCAAAAAGATTCCAATACCCTCGATAAGACTGAGGGGTCCCAAAGTACCGGCATGACCTCCCTCCTTATACCTCTGAGCCGTCTCAAACAAAACAATTGCAATAGCATCATTCAAGATGGACTCGCCAAAAATGATGGTATAAAGCTTTGGATCAACTTTGTAGGTGTTGAAGATGGCAAGGATGGTGACTGGATCAGTGGCAGATAATGTAGCTCCAACCGATATAGCCTCCACGAAGGAGATATCAAAACCCTCTAATGGTATCCTGGTGTATAGCCAGAGAATTGAACCTAGAACAATGGCTGAGATGAAGGTCCCAGCAAATGCGAAAGTCAGGATGGTGCCTATATTCCGGAAGAAGTTGGCTTGGTGAAGCTCATATCCCGACGCAAGAATAATAGGCGGCAGGAGCAGGTTGAAAAACAATAGATAGTCAAAGGTAACGAGGTTTTGTATCGATGTCCCGGTTGTGATTCTCAGGATCAACCCGACAGTCATTCCACCAAAAATCGATATAACTGTTTCGTGGACTGCTTGCACCTTTCGGGTTTGAAGTAGGTATGAGGTGAACAAGGCGATGATGAGGAGACTTATAAGGATGAAGAGGGCCCATGACGAAGATATCTCCTTTTGGGCAGAATCAGGTTCTGCGATAATGAGTTAGATACAAACTCGGGAAGCGGACAGGGACGCGTAACCAACCTTCTGGGTCGTCGACTCCATCATCCTGGCGCTCTGTGAGGAAGCAGTATTAGCATGAGCATGCAGCATATCAGATCTCTTGGTAACCATACTGAGTAGGCCGTGTAGCAGATAGGTCGCAACAGCGGCAACCATGCTTGGCAGTCTTGGGATGTAAATATATTCCTCCGAGGTGGACCTTAGGCGACTCGAAGGTCCCCTATTGAGCAAGAGCTTGCGGTTCGTGGGGTGACGATAGCGTCGCTCAACGGTGAGCTGAGAATGGTGAGAGAAAGCACCATATATATCCTAGGATGAATGGGCTTGAGAAAGTCGAAGATGAGGTCTTCACGATATCCCTTGGGGTTGCAGGTGGAATTGTACAGATTGCGACAGCTCCAATGTCGGCATTATTATGCTCCGGAGGTACTAGCGGCTGCGGAGTTAGTAGCCGCCAATCGTCATGCGCTAACCGCCTACCGCTAGCCGCTGGTAACTCTTGTGCACAGCTGGTCTCTATAGAGTGACCGTATTGGACCTGAATGACGATGACAGGCACTGGTCGTCATGCGCCCATGATATCCATCGCCTCACAGAACGCATCCTCTCTGTGCTTTCCTCTCCGTTACCCTCTTCATACTGTAACTACAGTCTGTATAAAGTCATACTCGTCATTCATCTCATACAGTTTATACTGTTGAATAGAACCCACCCCTTTGCATGTACTGCCACCGGCTCTGTCGCACCCGCACCCGAGACATCTCAGCTATCCAAGTTGTCCAAGCTGTCCAAGCTGCCTTACACCAGCCTGCTACTGGTCTTCCACCTGCCCTCGTGATGTCCTGAGCCCCCTCGCCTCTGAACGCTAATAGTCTTGTCTGTTCAAGGTAATTTACTCCAATATTATATAGCCCTCGCTCCCAGCTTACTCTCTCAGAAAGCTTATCGATCCAAACCCTGTCTCCTCGACGACCCCGCCACGAGTAATGTCGCTTTAGACCATTCTCACGATTAAATCGAAATCATATACAGACTGTCTTCATAACGTTCTGCTTTCGGCCTTCAGTGTGATATTACAGGCTACCGCATACATAGTCTAGGCGAGGGTCTAAATATCGACACAGTGTCGGAGAATATACCACTTGAGCAGATGAGCTTGCCAGATGGCAAATTATCACCTCGAGGCAGAGAGAGAACAGACCCGGAACTGCCGTCTGATTCAGAACGTAACAGTTCCGATGCTTCGGTGGTAGCCAACGGTTCGCCACGCAAGGTGTCATTTGATCGAGCCGGAGACCCAGCAAATGAACAGTCTCCTCTCCTCCGGGCCTCGCAGAGCGAAGACGAAGGGGACGGCTTGCTGGACGATGGTACGGCCCTAGACCACCATGACGAGTACCAAGTCACCAAGAGCGTTTGGTACCTTATCATCCTTACGATAAGCCTTGGGGGGTTACAAATAGCATGGTCTGTGGAATTATCAAATGGCTCACCATACCTGTTATCGCTTGGACTGAGCAAGTCTTTGATGGCTTTGGTATGGATTGCTGGGCCACTGTCTGGAACTTTAGTTCAACCGTACGTTGGCGTTCGAAGTGATAACTGTAGGATTCCATGGGGCAAGCGAAAGCCGTTTATCCTTGGGGGAGCAGCGGCAACGATAGTTTCCCTTCTGGCTTTGGCCTGGACGAAAGAGGTAGTTGGTGGATTTCTAGGCATTTTTGGAGCACAGAAGGATGACCCTGGTGTGAAAGTAACCACTATTGTCGTTGCTGTGCTTTTCGTCTACGTTTTAGACTTCGCAATCAATACTAGTATGCTATTACCGCTCCTTCTACCCAGCGCTTCTAACATTTTGCAGTCCAAGCCGCCATTAGAGCTTTCATGGTCGATTGTGCCCCCACACACCAACAAGGTATGGTCTTTCTGCATAACCTGCTAGTTGTAGTTATTAACCCAGTGGCAGAGGCGGCAAACGCCATGGGAAGTCGAATGACTGGGATCGGAAACATAATCGGGTATTGTTTTGGCTACATCGACCTCCCAAAGTACATGTGGTTCTTCGGAGATACCCAATTCAAGATTCTCTGCGTAATTGCGAGTATCTGCCTGTCGATTACTGTGGCGATTAGCCTCATCTTCATTAAAGAGAGAGATCCACGTGAAGAAGGCCCGCCTCTTCGCGACAAGGGGGGCGTCGTCTCCTTCTTTAAGGGCGTATTTAGCTCTATCAAGAGCCTGCCACCACAGACTCGCAAGGTCTGTGAGGTGCAGTTCTTTGCCTGGATCGGATGGTTTGGATTCCTCTTCTACTTATCAACATGGGTAGCAGAACTCTATGTTGAACCATTTGTCGAAGCCAACCCAGACCTGACCCCGGAAGAAATCGACCGACTGTATGAGAAAGGCACTCGCATTGGCACTTTTGCACTTCTCGTGTGGGCCAGCGTCTCGTTGGCTGCCAACGTTTTCCTTCCATTCTTCATTGCGCCAACCTACGATGCCCCGTTTGTCCCGTCGTCCGCCGGCCAAGTAACCCAAAGCATCCATTCACAAAGCTCGTCGTCGAGTTACACGACTCGTTTTGACCGCTTCCTCGAAAGCCTCGTCATCCCGTGGCTTTCGCTGCGCCGCGCGTGGACCATTAGCTTAATCATGTTTGGCCTCTGTATGTTCTCCACCCTCATAGTTCCAAATCCCACCATCGCCACCATCGTCGTTGGAATTGTTGGCATACCATGGGCCCTCACCATCTGGGCACCCTTCGCTATCATTTCAGCCGAAATCTCCAAGCGCGATGCACTTCGCCGCGCACAGGCACTTAACGTAGCCTCAGGCGGCCGAGTTGACCCACTATCCCGCGATGACAACGGCGATCAGGCAGGTGTCATCCTTGGCATCCACAACGTTTCTATCGCCGCGCCACAGGTCCTCGCCACGCTCGGCTCGTCCCTGATATTCAAGTTCCTGCAGAAGCCGCGAGGGACTCCGGGCGATATGAGTATGCCTGCGTCGCTAGCTGCAGGTGGTGTTTTCGCGTTGATAGCGGCGTATATGGCAAGTAGACTTGCGGAAGATGGTCCCGTTGAGGGTCTCGAGGCAGCGAGGGGCTTGGCTGTGCGTAGCGGAGGGAGAAGGGAGACCAATGCGAGCCAGAATAGGAGAAGTTTGAGCCGAAGCCGGAGCTTTGAAACCGGCTTAACTTACTAGGGATTGCTTTACAATAATAGGTCTGAGTTTTGACAGAGAGCATTCATTGCAAGCTGAATTTTACGGCACGACACGCTAGATATATAATACTTACGCGCCATTTCCACGTACGGGAAGCTACATAGAAATCTATGAATCTATGAATCTATGTGACCATGGATATTACAACGGCTATGGGGAATGATGAGTAGTTACCCAGATGACTGACTGGATCAGTAATCCTCTCCATCATATTTCATATTAATCGTCCGCAACGGAGCGCATGGAATTTGCATTGACGCCCATTGACAGTTATATTACTCGCAGTAACGGAACGCCGCAACAAAAGAAGGGCCTGGGGGACTATACAAAACATTTATCACCCACCCTGCCAATTTTGGCATGTTCTCGTCACAACGCTAAACCTGAACTCCGGACACTCTAAGCACGCCGAGCGTCGCATCAAGACATACGGCGCGCCGTCGCCCAATCATAAGTGGTGGCGGAATCGTCATTCGTACGGATACGAGCCACATCAACTCGCAACATGCCCTGTATTTAGCCACATATTGTGACCCTCTCGATCAGGTAGTAGGTCGGCCTGAGTGCTAGGGTTAGGTCAGAATGACCGATCCCCCCACTTTTTCACTAACCGAGCCTTGGCAATTCACCTTCGCCACAATCCTTTAA